>UELU01144678.1:0-43204 GCA_900490025.1 Megastigmus dorsalis
TATTTATATAATATAAATATATATACATGATTTTAAAAAATTTTCACTCAAAAATTCTTTATTTATATACACAAGCTTTTAGCTATGCTCTTTTGTGTACATATATGATTTGTAATTTGTATACAAATTAAGTTGATTTATTGTACATAACCGGTAAAAATACTAGTGATTACAGTAAATATTATGGTTGCTGTTTTTATTTTGTTTCGTCAAGTCTGTTATGTGTAATTATTAATGGAAATATAAAGTGGCTATTTGATTGCTAAAGCTTACAGATTTCTTATTTTTTTTTCTTAAACGCCCTCCAATCCTTTCTTTTAAATGATTTTTAACTTACCAGCATCTGGCCTCTTGTTCAAATAAAACATTAGTTATGATTTTATAGTTTAATTATTTTAATCTTTTGTGCACACACAGAAATGGAACACATCTTTCAATATACAATCCAATACAAAATTCACTAGTCGCTAATTGTTTTTTAGTATCTTAAAAGTTAAGTTTACAAAAGCATGAGCCTATTATTGTACGTGTTTTTAAAAATAGGGCTAAAAATTAAGTTTTTAACAGAGTATAATTTCTGCATACATCTCTATACACGCTTATAATATAGATTCTACACTACTGATATGATTCAAAATATTTATAAGAAAAAATTATCTATAATATAATTTAATTGCTGCATGAAAAATGAACTAATTTAATTTAAGATAGAAAGAAAACAAATTTGTAGCTTTGAAGCTACATTAATGTTAAATAGATATATTTATTTGCAATAAAATAATTTTTTTAGAAAAAAAATAAACTTAATTTTTACAAAAAAAGATATTTATAATGAAATTTTAGTAGTAAGGACTACCTATTTTTTTCACTATGATATTTCGATTTTGGAATATTTATGAATAAGTACTACTGTTTTTCTTTAAATCGTATAATGTAAAAATAAAAAAATTGTATCAATCATAATAGGGTAGTAATTTCTGATCTGGAAAAAATTATAAGGTAAGTACACCACTGTGATACCTGTGTTTGAATATTTTCTAAGGTACATCTATTATAAAAATATTGTGTATCACTTATTGATTATTGTAATAAATATTTCGTATCTTTCTTTTGGAAAATTTTGAATCTACTCATTATTCAATTTTTTTTTAAATTAAGTATATAAAAATATATTAAATTATACACTGATGCTTTGGGATCCGTTTAGTCTATTTTATCGATATTTATAAGTACATACAGTAAGTATAATTGGTGAAACCTTTTCATTTAGAATAGAATTACCTGATTACAGATCTTGTGGCTTTACGACATGTTTCGAAATTCGAAATACAAAAGCATTTTATTTCTGCTCAACCGATTTAAATACTCAAATTTCGCGCTAACATGCACAAAAGTGACATCTGTACATCTGACTGATCAGTACTGAAGAATTGCTTCGAAAAAGCAATACTCTATAGTGAGCGCACTATCGTAGTGGCTATAACTGTGGTTACTGGGTAGTGGGTACTGAGGGGCCGGAGGGGTATCTTTTAGATCTTTTTTAGATATAGCTTTGTCTAAAAGATTTCTTAAAAACGTCTTTTCGGTAATCTTATATAGTGTGCTAACTGGATAGGTATATAGATATTGCATGATGAATATAATATACCTATAGACATATAGGCCATAACTGCCATAGCAGCTGCGATCTTTTAACTTTTAGGCTAGTAATGCCTAGGACAAATTTTTCATAGATTCACATATATACAACAACAGCGGTGGGCGTGTGGACTACAGTCTGTTATCTCATTATCTGTATAACTCTGTAGAGATATTTATCGATTTACTAGACCAGACGGTCGGCTTTGTATATCTCAATAGATCGCCCCATAACCATTACAGCCATTGGAGGGGAAGAGAGAGACAGAGACGGAAGTTCACTCGAATCACGAATGCGACTCGCGGAATCGGAGCTCAGAACACTCAGTCAGCAGTCTCAGAGCGGAGCCCAGCGTGTTAGTTCGTGGACTCAAAGCGACGAATCGCAACCAGAACGTGGATTGGTCTTTCCGCAAGAGGTGTAGACTGTAGCCTGATTCCCGAGTAACACACCAGCAGCAAACCTGCATAAGCGCCGGAAGCTCAGGGAGACCATCGATCGTCGCCTTCTCTCGACCGATTAAAAAGACGACGCGGCGGCGGCGGCATATCGGTGCGGCAGCCAAGCTGGCGAATACCCATACGCACGTACGCGATTAAGCCTGTCTGTATAGCCTACACCGCGCACACATTCACCGCTGTGTCGGAGAGACAAGGAAGAGGGGAAGAAACGCCCAAAGAGAGAAGAGACGAGAAGCTCAAGAGTACGGCAACGGAGAGTGGGCTGTACGCGGAGAGAGACAGAGACAGAGGAAAAAGAGTGTAAGCAGTCGGCGAGAAGGCACCGTCGACAACGAAGAGCGACGGAGCGTTGCGACGATTTCTTGAAAGGAAAATAATACTTATAGGGAGATAAGCTCAAGCTGGCGTCGGCGACAACGTCGAAGCCGGCCGAGAACTTTCACGCTCTCTGGTGCGTGTACTGCACGCTACGTTGCGGCTCTCGTCGGCTAGACCCCAACACAAGGTAATGTACTTAACCTCCAAAACGGGGGAAAAAAGTAGCAAATTATTTTTACAAAGCGTTGAGAACGTGTACGATACGAACTTGTATATAAGCATACATATATACACATATATATATATGCGTACATGTATTTTAATTGCTTCCGTATTAACTTATACGTTTATATTTTATACACGATTCGGGTCTACTATTTTATTATTCTGTATATCTCTATCTCTGTCTCTCTTCCTTTTGATTGTTCACACTTATGTGTATACATGTAGTTCTATCTCTTCTCTGCACACAACTTCTGTACCTTTACATCGCAATATGTACAAGCAAATCACGCGTAAGGAGAGAGACGCCGCTGAGCCGAATGATCGCTGCAGACGTTATCCGTCTCTCTCTACTGCGGGCTCATTTTATATTTTCTTTTTATATTGATCGCCTTGTTCTCTCACGCTAGTCTTGGAATGATTAAAATTTTATGATTATATACACTTTTATTTGAGATTATGAGAGAGGGACGGCAATATAGCAATAGCGAGGCTCGTAGACGTTTAATCAGTTGCAGCAGTTATTCCATGGTTTCTCGAATCAGTGGCTGTTCCTTTTTCTGACGTAACCTTAAAATGCTCTTTTGCATGATGCGACCGTCTTCTTCTTTTTTTTTTAAAGGGCTTCTGTGGAGCTTCTATGATGCTGGTATTACACGTTACCGCGCGCAAATACCATTTGATTCATTGATTTTCTTTCATTCTTGATGTGCAAGAGTGAAGTTTCAATGCTGGTGCTGAATAAAAAAAGAGCAAGCTATAGGATGATTTCACAGAAAAAGTAAAGGTGGCTTGATTGTTACAGACTATTCAGCTTCTTAATACTAAATAAGGATATTATATATTTGCTATAATAATAATTAAAATTTAAATATTTTATGTAATTGCTTTGAAAGCTGTATTAATATATGTGAATTCCATGCATTTATCAAGCAAGCTGAATTGACGAACATTTCTGATTACATAATACAATCTCTCACAGCAATTGCACATGCCTGCTGATGAAGTTACTTGAAATATGAAGAAAAATTTCATTTATTTTTCTTAATTATTCTTTGGTTATATAGGCTGATGTAAAAGAAAACTTTTTTTCATTGGGGAAATAAATATAAAAGTATATTAAATCTAACTCTGCATCATTAATGAAATTGGCATCTGTGTTATTAATTTATGTACTTGTGTTCTATTTTTATTTCTTTTTACTTCTTTTAAGCATACTAATACCAGAAATCTTGTAAAATTATTCATAGCTTTCATTCTGATTTGATTGGTTTATTTCTTCTTTTTTTTATTATTTTTGTTTTTGAATTGTGTTGATTTAATGCGGAACTATATACTAAATATCAAAGATGATTCCGAATTACAATTATTTGTTGACTCCTTACTAATATTCATGAAATTCAACAATTACAAGCGGTTCATAAAAACAATCAAGCATGAATACATACTAAAATATTAACAGATAAAAATAACAATTGAACAAATATTATTGTTCAACCAACTTTGAAACTAGCTTATATAAAGTGTTAACAATTTTATTCACATATTTGATATTTATGAGCTTATATTATTACGAAAAAACTATGGGCTGCTGCAACTGAAGTCGTGTCTTAACGAAATTTCCAACTTACTTTAATTTTTAAATGGTTGCTTATATCAAGATCCTCTTGCTTGCTTCCTCTATAAAATATACTTATCGTGCTTTTTTATCTTACAACTGTTTTTTCTGCTTTTTTAATACAGTCTTTTTTTTTCGCACGCCCAAATACCATTCTTTCAGGTCAAAAAGTTCGCTCGCTATATAAAAAAAGCCAAAGCAAAAAAAAAAACAAAAGTATACCAAGTGCAAAGTTTTTTGCGTCTCGGTATATCAATGTAGTTTTGTGTTGTGCTCTAGTTTCAGAAATGAAAAAGTTTAAGTTATACACACCAAAAACCACCTATAGTTTAACAAAAATGTTGAAAGATGCGAAATGCGTAAAGTTTGCAACTGGCGGTGCCGGCCTAAGTATGTCGATCCGTAAGTCACGGACAAGTAAACGGGCGAAAAGTTTGTCTGATAATGTACGTGAGAGTAAAAGTTTAAAGTCAAAGTCCGAGTCAGTATCAGTCAAGCGCGAGTTTGAGTTTTTGAGTTCGTTACGAGAGAGAGCACGAGAAAAAGTTTCACGTGTCGCCATGCCCGTAGAAACATTTCCGTGCGTTACAACTTCAAGAGCGAATACCGCATGGGCTCTTTACGATACAGGTAAGCCCAGCCAGCCCAGCCGCTGTGTGTGGCTTGTAGAGTCACAGTTTAGTGAGTACCTTAATTAGACATTAAAAAAAAAAATAAAAAAAAAAAATTAAAATAAACCATTCCAGACTCAAAGTCAGAGATCGGAATATCATCGATCTCGTGACTTTGCGTACGGTAGAAAGTTTAATACAGGCCGAACGCATTACTCATTGTTCTTTCCTGTTCATTGAGCTAAAAATTCTGGTGATTCTCGCGTTTCGCTCTTTTTTTTTTCTTTTGCATTGTTAAGTACACGCGTAATACGTCTTGCAGCATAGTACTACATGAAATCTTAGAAAACGTATTCAGCGATAAGCACACAAATTGAATTCTATTTTGACTGCCCTTACATTTGATAAAGTAAAGAAAATGCTCTCTGAACAGTGTTTCATGTAACTACACGACGCATCTCGTACGCATCATTTCTATCTTCATGGTCAAATATCCAGTATCAATCGACATCATTTTTTGTCGCTCTCCATATTTCACCAGTTTTTTTCAGCCTTCATCGCGTTTAAATATATACATCACAGCCCATACCAAACAAAAAAAAAACAAAGTCTACGCTCTCAGTCTTATCGAAGGGTGACGAAGACGAAGTCCAAGGCGGGGACAGTGGATCCTAATTTCGTGCGACTTGTTTCCAGGCTGAACTAACTCGGCAACCATGTCGGACTCCGGTTCGGAGAGCTCATCCTCGGACAGCAACAACGAGGAGCGCACCGCCATGTCGCCTGTGCCCTCGAGATCCTCGAGATCACCCGACAGCAGCCATGAGGAGCAGCAGCAACGCATCGGGGCGAGAACTCCGCCTTACAGAGGCAAGAGCCGAGCCTCGGGACCAGCCTCGCCAGCCTACGATAAGAGACCGAACTACTCTCCCAAGTCGGGTCCAGCCTCGCCGAGCTCTGGGTCGGCTTCCCCGGCTTCTGGGCCAGCTTCGCCTGCCTCTGGTCCAGCCTCCCCTGCCTCGGGCCCAGCATCGCCAGCCTCCGGTCCGGCCTCGCCTGTCTCGGGTCCAGCCTCGCCTGCCTCCGGACCGGCCTCGCCCAGTACCCAAGCTTCCGGGCCAGCTTCGCCGGAGCACTCGCAGCTCACGGGGCCTGCCTCGCCGCCCTCGGAGCCAGCCTCGCCGAGATCGCCCGCCTCGCCCGCGACTCACCACGCCTACCCGAAGTCCCCGGCCTCGGCGCCCGGCTCACCCAAGGTGCAGAACTCCAATTATGGACCTTCGTCTCCTAAGTCCGAGAGCGACGACGAGGAGGGAGCAGCCTCCGATCACAGCTCCTGTCCCCACTCGTCCAAGAATTTCCAGTACGAGGAGTCCAACTCAGGAGACGAGTCCCATCACCACTCGGATGCCGGGAGGAGCTCTGTGAGATCGGTCCAGTCCCCCGACAGATCTAGCCCGGCCTCGCCCACCTGCCCTCACATGGAGGATCCTGCTTCTCCCAAGTCCTATGTCTCCTCGACCAGGTCCAGACGAAGCGAATCGAGGCACAGTACTCCAAAATCTCCTACAGGGTAAGTGCGATCGACCGACCCGACCTGTATTTTTATTGCTTATTGCATGAATTGCTCTCCTTTTTGCTATATATAAAAATATGTTATCAATGCTTCTTTAAATATTGATACTCAAATTAATTTCTTTAGATCTGGGGGAAGTACACCCAAATCACCAAGCAGCCCCATAAGCAAGAAACAGCCACGTTCCCCGCCACTGCCTGCGTCTCCCCGCGACAGTGACAACGAAATGGACGCTGATCAAATCTCAGATAGTGAGCTCGCTGAGTTGCGCAATCGCACCAAGGCTAGTTACAGTCCCGAGCAGCACGGTGAAGATCTGTCTGACGTCTCGGATCTTGATAGCGTAGACGAAGAGGCTCACCGACACTTGGATAAAATGGCCACGTCAGCGACAGTCGCAACGACTGAACCGATGACAGATGACAAAAAACCTACAGAAAATGGTCCGAGTGTAAACGAAACTCCTGACGAGCCGAGCGATGACGAGAGGAAGAGCGATGGTGAGGAAAAGGATGAGGGGGCCTCTGCTGCAGCTGCTACCGTTGCGTTGGCCGAGGAATCCGAGCAACTAGATTTTGAAGCGGACGGTCAGTGGAAGGATGTAAAAGAAGATGGAGAAATGGAGTCGAAAGAGACCAAGGAAGCCAAGGAAGCGAAGAAAGCTGATAGTGAGAGCAATGAGCTGCCTATAAATAAGGAAACGCCAGAGAAAGAGAAAGATAAGATAAAGGATAAGGATAAGGAGAAAGATAAGGACAAGGACAAGGAGAAAGATAAGGAAAAAGAGAAGGTAAAGTTTCTTTTATAATATGTGGTAAATGGATTCGTTTAAATATTGAAATTTACGATCAAGACGGAATGTAATTTGTTCACAAAAAATTTAATCACTATTAATAAAATATTACTTATTACACTTATTTGTTAAGGGAAATAACGCTTATATATATCTTAAATTATTTATTTGTAATACTTGCTTTTTAATAAGATAAAGTTAGAAATAACGAATAATAGAAAATAATATATTTCATTTGTTAAAAATGAAATTCTTGAAAACTAAATAAAAAAGTTTAAAATAATCGACTTCCTACTCTCCTTCCAAATATTGAATACTGATAAAGTACTAGCAATGCCATTATTGATCACATATCTAGGTAAAAGTTAAAGCCTCGAAAGAAGCGACGCGCGAAGCTGGGGAAATAAATGATAAAGAAGATCCAAAGGAGGATGGCGAAAAGGGCGAATCCGAGCTTGAGGAAGGGGAATTGAGTGACCGAGATGACGCTCGACCCGAAGAAACTGAGCCCCGTCCCGTTTGCCGCTTTTACAATCGTGGCCAATGTACGTGGGGTGTTAGCTGTCGTTTCTTGCATCCTGGCGTTACCGATAAGGGCAACTACACGATGTTCGACATGGTGCGACCAATGGCATATCCACCTCCTCATGCGCCTGGACCCCACGAGTTTCGACCCCACATTGAAAGGCCGCCATTGATTAGGCCACCAATGCCCGGTTACGGGAGTTCACACGCGGGTCCACATCATCCACCTAAGGCCGATGAGGCAGTATCCGAAAGTGCCTGGGAAAGGGGCTTGAGACATGCTAAAGAGGTATGTACTCTATGTTTGGTTGATGCTCGGTGATTGCTCGATCATTGCTTTTTATACTCTTAACTGGTTAACTCGGTCTTAATATGCAATTCCTTTTTCCTTTGTCGAGTTTGGTCTGCAAAATTGGTATGTTGTTAAATTGCAAAGGTTTTAGCGGGCTTTATCTTTTTGTATATGTTGCATATATTAATTTTTTTTTCTCAAACGATTGATTCTTTACATTATGAATATATTCGTGTGCAATTTATTATCAACTAATCTTCTAGAATTATCAAGTCTTAATTCTATGAATTATTTCCATGAAATACATCAGTTTCGACAGACAACACTTTTGTAATTGAGAATCCAAAGATTTATTTAAATCGTACTTAAAACATTGCGTATTAAAAAAATATGAAACGCTTGCGCGTATTCTGCATAAGTATACTTTTTTTAATGCACTTATCAGAAAATGTACTTATATAAAATACTATGATAAAACTTAAATTTGATAAAGACACAAAAATATTTACTGTTGTATTTGATTTTACTGATTTTTTAATTTCTTAAAAATCTTATGAAAGTTTCAGGGTTTACAGAAAAAAAATTCGTATCAAGACTGAATCGTTATTTTTTTTTTATTTCTCATCAACATTGGCTTTGTGGCTCCCTTTATTTCCCATTTAATTTTTTTTTTTAAAAAAGAACGTTATCAACTGCGTTTATTAGTCGAAGAATAAGTTTTTTATATTGCTCTACGATGTAAAGATTCTATAGTCGTCATCATGAAGTATCTATTATTTATTAATATTACAGTATTATACGATTTCAGTAACTCAATTTCTTCCAACATTTCTAAATTTTATTTAATGATAACTTTCTTTTTTCACATTTTACTCTGAAGGTTTTAGTTTTATTTCTTTATGTTTTATCAAATCTTTTTACCCAAAGTCATACATGCTTTTGATATATGAAATATAAATTTATATAAAAATTAAAAAATCGTTAAATTTTGCTATATTTAAAAAAATACTTTTGAATAATAAAAAATGTCTCAAAACTCAATATAATCATTTGTAATTGATTTATTATTGTATTAACCACAATTTTTTTTCTTACTGACAATAAAAATTACATTACAAGTTTTAAGATTAGTCAAAATTTTATATATTATACAAATATTACTCTGTTTTATATTTCCATGCCATAACTTTTAAATAAGTTCTTTTACATAAGTATTCATTTATTATAAACTAGAAATACTCTTAAGTTCTTTTCTAAAACTTTTTCGAATATATTTTTATGATACAATAATCGGAAAATCGTTGAAAAATCTGCTTATTCAAAGGGGCAGTATATTTTGAATATGGTATAATTATTTTGATGTATGATACAATCAATTTCTTATCATTTGTTCCTTTTTGTTTTTGATTAATTATGTAATGTACTTTACATTATTAAAAAAACAACTTTTCTGCTTAGTCCGCTCTATTAGATCTGCCATCTTGAATTTGTACATTTTTACTTTAGATTCAAACTCGGCGACCTGCAAAATGGAAGGGGCAGCAAATTTTAAGACTAATTGTAAGATAATCTGTTTAACGTAGAGTAATAATTTCTTACATAATTAAGCTCGTTCAGTAAAGCAATATTTTCACACCCCCTTAAAATAATTTTTATAGTTAGTTGAGCATTATACAGAATTATCAAGTTTTTTAAACCAAAGAAATAAAAATAGATACAAAAGCATACGAGCACATGGTTAGATAGTAGACACAGTGTCATAACGATATAGAAGATAAAAATTATACTTACTTGCATACATTAAATTCGTTATGAATTAAACAAATATCAGTATCTGAAATAATAATGTTACGACGTTTGTTTTAAGGCTCTTGTGATTGAATTTATTAATTACTTGCATGAAATTAATTATATGCTTATTTGGTCGCTTAATAAAAAAAATTGTGTGATTTATAAATGCTTCTACTACAGGAATTTATAAAAAAAAATGTATTGTTCGATGCAAACCAAAAAATTTTAAATTCACGATTATTTAATTCAATTAAATACTTAAGTACGTACTAGCTTACAGGATAGGTACTTTTCTTTTGCTATAATCTCAAGCAGTGACTGCTTATCTTTTGTTTCCATTTAACCTAAAAATGGTTGGATGAATACTGAGAATTCATCCTATAGGAGCAAATGATATTTTTGAAACAGTATCTACATTTATTGAATACCTAGTTACTGTAAAAATATTAATTTATTTCTAAATCAAAGAATAAACGTAATAAAATCGCATAAAAATAGTAAATAGTGCTCTTTTCATCTGTAGTTTAGTTAATTAATCGTAGCTTTTTGTCTACATTCATGTTTCGCAGTAAAGATTTATTATGTTTATCACTCTGCACAATATAAATTACATTGAAATATGAGTGTCCATAGATTCAGAACGAAATTAATATCCTACTATTTTCCATAATATACTTGAGGGGGTGATTGGAATATAGAAAGATTGTAAATCAATTTTGAGTTGACCTCGAAAAAATATATTTTTTATATACTGGATATCAAGAAATGGGTTTTATGTGGTCAGTTCAAGAAACTCAGTATTTACATTTTTTATGTATTTACTAAACTAATAGAATGGAACATTTGAAAGATTTATAATTCATGTTCAAAGATTACTTTAATATTGTATTACACTAAAGGTAAAATTACTATTAAATTTATTGATAACGCTTTATTTTAAATATGTATTATAAAAGTGTTTACTATTCAATTTCATAAGTATTTTCATCAGGATTGAACAAAAATATCTTTTGATTTAGTAATAAATTTTCGATAATATTGCAAACCTTAAGAGCAAACCTTTTTCCTCCGAATCCAGATAATATTCAAATTTAAATTTTCTTTGGATTTGATCAGCTCAAAATGGATTTATTTCCGTTCTCACTTAGTTATCGCTACATTTATTCGTGTAGAAGCGGTTGAAAAAAAATGGTTAAACTAATCCATGTATTCACAGATGATGAGGAAGGCGAATAAACGTAAGGAGTCGGACATGGACTTCGAGGAAAAGAAGATGAATCTAGGCTTGGGTCAGGATGACTTGGACCGCGAAGCTGGATATTACGTAAGACCGGCAAGTCCCGAACCACCGGCCGAAAGGTGGCCACCAGCCCGTGAAGTACCACCACCAAGACGAGGTGCACCCAGAGTCACGCCAGATCATTATGCAGAAGAACCTGAAGGTTACTATCACGGCACAGCTCCCGAGTACTACAGGTGCGATGGTTTCTTCTATTGCTTATTTATTTGTAAAATATTCCAATAACGAGTATAAAAATATCTGATGTATCTAGAAGGGTACACTATAAGGAACCACGAACAGCTGAGTATCGCGAGCGCGTTGACTATCACATGGTACCACGAGGTACACCTCACTCGATCTCCCCGTCACCTCATCCACCGGATCCACGTGAACGCGAGCGCGAGTACTATCATCGTGGCTCGAGTAGTGGCGCTAAATATGAAAAGAAACACAAGCGTCCGACGCGCGAGGTCATAGTCGAGCGCATACCCTCAGCCAAAGCCTGGCGCGAAGAGGAACCGCCACCAATGGAACGAGGACGTGGTGATGAATGGGCAGATCCGTGGATGCGGCGGAAATCGCCCGGTTCACTCAGGAGAAGACACGCCACCTCGTCAAGCAGACGATCCAGAAAGCAATCCTACTCCTCCGGCTCGTCTTATTCGTCCTCGAGGTATGTTTGCAGATTTAAAATCTGTAACTATGCGTGGCTGTTGCTTTTTTGCTTTTCTTTTTGTATATCCTAGCTTTTTCGTTTCCCACTGGTAGTTCATTATCTCTTCCTTTTTATTTTGCTCATTCTTTTATTTAGAGCGCAACGGGGCTTTTTATCGGATGATTGGCTTTTTTTGGGATACTCGACCCTGATATTTACTCTTTAATTTTTTATACTTGCCAAATTTTAATTAAGGTTGGTGATTTGATAAACCACTTGAATGACAAAAATTAAATGAAAGTTATGACTGGCAATAGTAAAAAGAGTGAGTCTCGAGTATCTCACGGTGTTGGACAATTGAATAAAATATACCTTTACCATTGCTGGACAATAAAGTCTGGATTATTTAAAAAGTCACTAGTATTTTTGTAGTTACGCATAATAGTCTTGGAACAAATCGAAATTTTTTTTATTTTTATTAATAATATGGTACAACTAATTTTTAGAATACTTTTTAACAAACACACTTGATAACAAAATCCATTAATTTGTCGAACCAAAACTTTGTATGTAGTTTTAAAGGTATAAAAGGATATCGGATCTTTAACACTAAAAATCTTTGTATTTAGTAAAAATTATTGGAATTCATTATGATTGGGAAAATAATTGGCTATTGATAATTACTCAATTTTTGTTTAATTCAAAATTTATGTTATCCCAATGAAAAAAATAAATTCAATTTCGTAGAAGATGTTAATATATATGTACTCGACTCTCTTAGTTAAATTTTCTTAAATTTAACTATATTCCATTGCTAAGACCTATTATTGTATGCTTGGGAATAAATTCACTTTCTACTTAATATGATTCTGTAATACTAATAGAATTTTGTATTGTAAAAATACTTTAGTAAAATACCGCTAGTTTATTTTAGAACACTAACATGTATATGTCTAACGTGGCTTATTTGCTATTTGAATATTCAAATGTATTCATTTGAATACCTGTAACGCATATTCAAAATTTTCCTTTACTCAAGCAGATTCTATCTTTGTATATTAAACTACAGAAACAAAGGAGAAAACTAACTAGTTTAACAGACTATATTTAAATTGTTTTATAAATACATTTTTTTTAGAACCAAATATAAAATATTAATTGTAGTTATATGTTAAAAGTAAATATTAAATTTTCTAAGCTTAAAATATAATTTTTTAAGCTTGAAATTCATACATGGGATTTAATTTTATTCTATCCATTTACCAGTTGGTGCAATGGTAATTAGATCTTCATGTTCAAATTTATTGCATCATGAATAATAGTCTTGTTCTTATGTTTAGTAACAAAAATTCCTCTGTGGTCTTATGAAATGAATATGCAATGAGAGGCCCAATCAAAGTTTGATCCAAGTAATTTTGACGAAAATACCAAGAGCTTACTAATTTGTCTTCCAAATTCATAAACAAGTAGCAAGCAATCTAACCAAAGCCGAAACAGACTAAAACAATGAAAACAAAGTAAAAAGAGCCTCTCACGAAGGAAAAAACACCGTTTAAACTTTTTTTTTAGCTCTAGCCGTAGCTCGAGTCGCACTAGCTACAGTTCTTATGAATCCGTCTCCAGGTCCCGTTCCCCATCTCCCCCCTCCAGGTCCAGAGTCAGCAGTAAGAAAATCCCACCCTCCCCACCCCCGACGGTGTCGTCTCACCATCGTGGTGCAGCTAGCATGATGATGAATCCGCCGGCCCCGTCGCCCCGGCCGTCCTCCAAGCCTACGTCGTCACCGTCGGCGGCACTGCATCGAAGAGCGTTGAACCCACCGGCACCAAGTCCACTGGCTAGTCATCTCAAACAGAGAGAGAAAGCGAGGGATAAGGCTGCACTGGCTGCAGCTGCTGTCGCCAAAGTCATCAAAAGTCATTCAAGATCCAGGTAAGCTTCCTCACTCGCGCATTTCCTCAGTTGTATAATTGATGCTTATTTGATTATATGTATTTGTAACTTGAGAAGTGAAATTTTCACTTAATTTTGTTTGGTTGCCTAATGTATTATAACAGCAGGCCCATTATACATATCATATAAGATATAATTCCTCCTGCTTTTATTTTACGTTGAAAAGAGAGGAAATTTACATGACATCCCTTTATTATGTTAGTAAAAAATTGAAAATGATTGATATTTATAGTGAAAAGTTTACGTTTTTTGTCTTTTTATTTAATGTTTTTCAAAAATGTTTCGTTTATTCAATCAAGGACGCATAGACGATATATCGTCGGTTCTGCATAAAAGGGTTGAACCTGAATTGTTACAATTGAATTGGAACTAGTATCACAATTCAAATGCCACATTTTTAAAGAGTTTTTATCACCTTTTTTAATCGGATTCTGAGATGTCGCCCTTTTATATGGAAACCGACTATATCGCTGTTGTGTAAATTATTAATTAATTACAAAATAACAAGGCTGTTGAAAAATTTGACCAAAGTAGAACAACTCTTCATATTTAGTGACGAAAAAGGAAATGATTTCTATTTCCATTTTATAAATTAAATAAAAAATTTTTTAAGGTATTATTAAAAGTGTGTCCTTGAGTAAAAAATATTTTTTTTTAAAACCTACAGTGTACCTATTCCGTTTATTTGTATCTTATTTATGTACATCGCACCTTGTCGCAGTAAAAGCAAATTTTTGAACACTAGATCAAAATTTTTCTTTCAAAAAAATTAGATTTCTATTCCTACCGAATTTGCTTTTGGTTGCAGAATTTTTTTTATTCATTTAAATGTTTTTATTTCAATATTATGAAAATTTATTCAGTTGCGCATTTTTTCATTTATTCATACATTTTTCACTTTAAATTTATCATTCATAAAAGTTAATTGATTTTTAAAGAAGTATACATGCTCATAATAGGGCTTTGTTATTTTATGGTTTCATTTCATTGTTTTGGATTTTAACATTTTGAAAACATTATAAAAAAAGTATGGATTTGTAGGAATACCTTTCTAGTGATATTAATAATGCATCATAAAAATAATTTCAAATGAATCATTTTGGAGTTGTTACAATGTTGCACTGATAGTATAATACTATACTGTTCTTATGGTGCGTACTACATAAATAAACGAATTTCTACATACCCATGATTTTATTATTATTACTAAATATTACCAATGCAAGATGACACAAAATAAATAACCCTAAAGTTGAAAGTAGATTTATTCAATTTTAATTAGCGCACAATTTTGATTACTTATTTGAAAGAAACTTGAATGTTGTTTTAAATTTTTATATATTTAATATTTCTATTTTTTGTATTCTTAATTTGTAATAACTATAAGTTAATTTTATATGTTTAATCAATTAATTGTAACTAACAAAATAATTGATAAAAATCAATCGTGTAATCAATATTGTTCCCCATAATTTTGTTTGAGTAAGGCAGAAAATATTATCCCAATTTCTTGGTAAAGTATCTAAAATAGCGCATTCTCAGAACATCAGTGTAACAACTCAATATTTTATTAAACATAATGCTGTATTTACTATTTTCACATCCCATTTGCAGTATCTAATATTGACATCATTTCTTCATGTATAAAATTGCTATTTTTAGAACATGCTTGTATAGAAAGTCATTTATCAAGTATACTTAAAAATTGAAAATAAATAAAAATATACCTATTAAGTTTAATTTGAAGCTCGCTATTGCAAATTTGTATATGAAATTAAAATGGAACTTTAGTATTGATAAATCTTTTGTAAGGTCTTTAACTATTAATAATATTGCAATTATTAATATAGTTTATAAAAAATACTTGCCTAAAAGACTCGAAAATTTCTAAAATAGTGTGTGTACATTGTGCTTTAACATTTATGTATGTTATCAGTTTTGCATATTAATTTAATTCTTAAGCATTTTAATTTATTTTTGTTACATTCATTTATTAGAAATCCTATGAGAAAGTTTATCAAATTTATCTTCATTTTCAAGCGCTTGGCATTTAAATTCTCATAAAGCTGCTTGCATGTATCGTCTGTATTCTGAAATTATTAATCAACACTATGGTTCTGGTGAGACGCTTATAGCAGTATATAAGAGAATTCTAATGAATCCTTAGGTTGCTACAAGAAATTGGGATGGATACCCGTAAGACTTTATTATGGAACGCATACTTATCAGGGCTCGATGTTGGCAGTGGCAGTAAAACTGACACGTAATTTTTTATTTAATAATAATAATAAAAATCAATGACAAATAATTGTTAAAAATTTTTATTTTGCATGAGAAAAAATACACAGATGTTTCAGCTTCAAAAGTTAATAATAAAACTTTATGCTACTTTCTTGCATTATGATAATATTTTGTCATGACGATTCTATACTAAAATGATATAAAAAATTATTTTCTTGCATCTAAAAGGAGGGAAAAATTAAAGCGGTAAGCTGAAAACAATAGAATAAATTGGTCGTAGTAGTTTACACTTATATAATTGAAACTAACACCTTCATTTTATGCACATGTCACGAAATTAATGTCATTGGACAATTGCAAAGTATGAGAAGATTTTTAATTGGTCACTATTGCAAATAATAGCATGATAAAGAGATATTATTTCACTGAAATCGTGATTACTAAAAACTTGCTTATCAGCAGGCATTTTGTCATAGATTTTTTTTTTCATATTTACATAGATTGCACGTTCAACATTTATAAATGAATTTTATTCTCAATAATTTGTGATTATTAAAAACTGTGAGATTTTTCAATGGAATAAAGTTATTCATAATATCTTAAAATTAAAGTATACAACATTGACGTACAAAAGAAAAATTTTTAAGAATTATATGAAAATTATACTATTGAGGTTGTATTTACTGTAAAGGCCAAGGACTAATTTTATATTATAAAAATTTTTAATTTCCTATTAAATATAACATATCAATACATTTATCTTTGAATACAAAAATGTAATTATAAGTAAGCTTCTGTATATGCTGTATACATAGAATTTATGTTATTTCTACTTAAATTGCCCTTATATTACATATTAAAATATTTTGTACTTATAACGAGATACCTTTCCAAGAATGCAAATCTTATATTTTCTTGAAACTTTCAGAAATTACTTTTATGAAAAAAATAAGACTCGTTTCTCAGTGTTTTTTTTTTAATGGACCCTATAGTTTTGAAGATGTTCATCCATCCATATTAATTTTATGCATTAGGGTATACTGTATATACTGTAAAAGAATATATATATATTGAGCATAAAAATAGTTAGATAACTTGATAATGCTAAGGCTTATTAAAAAAAAAAACGTTGATACACAGATCTCATTAAATATCTTGAACAAAAAGTAATTTTTTAAAGTTTTAGAAAAATCCAGGACTAACATTCCTGGTTATCTCCTTGTTAGTATCCTAATCATTACTTACTAACAAATCTTCATTTGACATTTTTTTAAATGATAAGTGTATTCTGAATACTAAAGCAGAAAACCAATTGAATGATTAAATTTGAGATATACTTTTAGAAAGTGCAAATTTTAATCATGATTTCAAAGTTTTTGGTTTTAATAAATTACATGTATGCAATTCAATATAAATGACTGAAAATAGTATTTAAATTCCGAAAATGTTTTTAAAAAATTTAGTAATCTTGAGAAAATAATTGTTGATGGATATGGTTTTATTGGAACACTTTCCAGTGATTCATCAAAGTTTGTCATTTGCAGATGCTATACCTTTTCAAAGCCATACAGTTAACATAACCTTAAAGAGATTATAATCCTGGAGATTAATTAGTGTATGCATAGTGATCATGACCATTACACTAGGACAGGTAACATTTATTATAAAGATTCTTATCTGCTATTTAACTACGAAATCTGTATTATTTAAGATATTAATTTTAATAATTTTCATTAGTTACAGTTTTAAATACATAAGAAAATTGTGTAAATACTTGACTGTATATATAGAAAACTAACACAATAAACAATATTTTGTTCAATATAAAAAGTTTGGTTTGATTATCAGAAGTTTTAGACTGTATATTTATTTATTTTCTTTAAGTAGGGTCCTATTCGTTATTAGCACATCATTCTAAGGTGGTTGTTTTGGTATAATACAGAGTAATACATTTGTAATACATGTTGTTGCTAATGGCAGGCATACGTAATATGTCTGAGGTAACAAAACATCCTATTCATATTACCTGTATTCATAGCTACCTGTACATAGGTCCAGCAATATAATAATAATCTTATAAACTAACTTAATATCTAATATTCCATCTTCTATGAATAAACAAATAACAAAATTTAGACACAGCTTTGGAATTTTTAATGTCATCATCATTTTTGGATTTCTAAGCACTGCATAACTAGCAGTATTCAGATATAATTCATAAAGTTGAAATAGAATTTATAGCTCGATTTTAATTTATAATATAAATTTGAGAACGACTATTGATCTCCTCGAGCCAAAGAATTTTAGACTCATATTTCCCGTGAAGGTACTGTATTAGAGACAATCTCTTCAAATCTCCTCAAATTTCTTTGGCTCGAGGAGATCAATAGTCGTTCTCAAATTTATAGATATAATTCATCATCGAACAATCATTATTAGTTAAATTGGTGTAAAAACTAAAAATTTGATAAAAAATATTATACTAAATAAAATTAAGATAAGTGTTATTTTATGTTTTTATCATGTTTGTATCATGTTGTAAATAGTCACACAAAATGACTTACTATATAAGGTATTCAAATGATAGGCAATCAAACATTCAATTCCATGATTATCAAGTGTAAGAATTTGTTATTCTAATCATCAAAAATATAAGTTTAAAAAATTAATAGTCATGATCACTCATTAATTAAACTTCAACCCATTTTTACATTGAGAGAAACAATATAATTAAACGATTTTCTACATACTATGTAACCCTAGTGGAAATGACTTGCGTGCTGAACTGTGCCTAACTGTGCAGAAATGTGCCGAAATATTGTATGTATATACAATTGGAACCTTTAACACATTTTGGCACATTTTGGCACATTTCGGCACATTTTCGCACAGTTAGGCACAGAAATTATTTTAAGAGTAGTAAATAAGTTTCCTGTGTTTCTGCACATTTTTACATATTTTAGCACATGTAAGCACATTTATACACATTTATGAACATTTACGCACGTTTGTGCACAGTTTGGCACAGTTGGACTACGCACATTTTGGCACATTTTGGTACGATTCTGTATGAATCTAAATGTGCCATTTTTAGCCGAAAAATATCGTAGTATACGGAAATGTGCCATATTGTGCTCAAATGTGCCGAATTGTGCAAAAATGTGCATAACTGTGCTGAAATGTGCATAAATGTGCTGAAATGTGCAAAAATGTGCATAACTGTGCTGAAATGTGCATAAATGTGCTGAAATGTGTGTATCTATGCTAAATTGTGTGTAAATGTGCCTAAATGTGCGTAACCGTTCCAAAAATTGCGTGTAATTGCGCCTAAATGTACAAAAATTTCAACAAAAATTTTCTTGCTCCGAAATTGTATTGTGGGTAGTTGTGTTAAATTGTGTCAAAATGTGTCAAAATGTGTCAAAATGTACGAAAATGTGCGAAAATGTGCCAAATGTTCCAATTGTATATACCAAGACACACTTTTGGCACATTTTCGCACATTATCGCACATTTTAGCACATTTTAGCACATTTTAGCACATTTTCGCACATTTCGACACTTTTCATCACAAAAATTATTTCCACTAGCGAAGTTTTATGATCAATAGTAAAGTGAAGACTTAATTATACTAAAGTAGAAAAATATATGTGATTCTTTACACCTTTATTTTATTCTGTATTTTATTAACATTTTTTATATATTTATAGTTATAAATCTAGAGAGCATAATTATAAATAGTACATAATCAGGTTACAGTACCGTAACCTTCAAATTAACATATTATCATGTATTTTTACAGCTAGCACGCGATTTCGTAGTCTTTGAATTTGTGTTATCACGAATACTTACTTTATCGCAACCATTCAAACCACCTAAAAATTCAAGTGATTTCCTTAGACAAAAGAAGGAAGTAAATATTGTTTTTATTTTAAATAAACGATGCATTAAGGAGTTTTTATTGAACGATAATTTATCTCACAATAACAAAATAATATATTTTATAGCACTGCGTGACATAAATCCGCATTTATGTCACGCCTATCCATGACCTAATTAGTCCATTATGGCACCGTGCTTATCTCTTCACTTCACGGTGCAATAATGGACTGCTTATGGCACGGATAGGCGTGACATCGGATTTATGCTAGTCAGTGCTATATAAAATATTGTACGATACTCGTGTCCTAAGCAGCCCTTCAAAGCACGGGTTTAGCGTTCTCGCTACACTCAGCAGCTAATACACGCCGTGCCGTAAAGTGCCACTTAGGCCACTAGTATCGTAATGTACTATTTTTTTAGTGTTGATGACAAATTGTTACAAGATAATTTAAAAAAAATATATGTGCAAATACCTACAAAAAATTTACAAGCAGTTTAAACAAAAAAATTTTGCTGTTCTGATATTTACAATTTTATAAATCTACCATAGATATTTATATAAAATATCGATTCTGATAAAACTTCAGATATAAATTGAAAATTTATGCAAATAAACGAATGCCATCAGCTGAATCAAACAGCCTCGGAGCACGAAAAGTCTTGTCTATATTATTAATTAGTCTTCACTTTACTACATTATGTTTTTTCTCTCGCTGATATCAAAGATAAGCAAAAGAAAACAAAAGAAAAGACCAAAGCAATCCTAAAACAAAGGAAAATCTCTTTCGCAGATCGTCGCAGAGCAGCTCGGGCTCGGACAGTAGCGGTAGCAGCTCGGATTCGTCGGACTCGTCCTACTCTTCCTCGTCCTCCGCAGAGGTGCATCGTCGGAAAATCACTTCACCACCTCTGGCGCGCAAGGATATCAAAGAGGCCCTTAAAATCGGCAGTTCGAAGCTGGCAAAAATGGGCCTGAAGCCACAGCAGAGCTTATCGGCCGCGAAGAAAATCGACCGCAGCAGCATTGCAGCTGGGAAGAAGAGGCCCGCGGAGTCGCCATTAGCCGGCGACAAGGCCAACGCAGCCGCAGCCGCTAAGGCTGCCAAGAAAGCAAGCACTAGGAGGGAGGAGCTGCTCAAGCAGCTCAAAGCCGTAGAGGACGCGATCGCCAGGAAGAGGTCCAAGGTCTAAAGCTCTGTGCAACGAACTAAACGTACCGGAACCTCGTATAATCAATTGTCTGGAAATGGTCTGGACAGCCCAGGATACATTTTGTTTTTTCGCGGTGGTTTATCCGCTTTGAGTTGTACATTACTAGGCGGGGCCTTTTTAAGAGCGACGTTAAAGCTGTTGGGAGAGGGGGCTGGGTATGCGTTCAATTTCTATTGCAATCTGAATTTAAATTAGGGAGCGTTGGAATAACGCTTGCGTTTACTACTACTTCTGTGTGGAGTTTTCAAATAGTTGAAGTCTGCACATGCGATAATGCGTAACTTTGACAAAAATTCCTTTGAATAACGGATATTTTTAAACAACTCCGACTGTATAACTCAGCTTCATTTTTTAAAGGCTATGTTGAATGAAATATAAAAATTACGAGGAAAAAGAATTACGTACCTAAACATATTTCAGTACGAGCTGAATAGAGTTCCGCTTCGGTCTGCTTCCGGTCTTACCTAGATCCGGATAGCATAATACAGTTGATAACATAGATTTGTATGGAATTATTTAAGTTGTAGGATCTGTTCATAGGTATTAGCTTGTATAACATTGACAATCGTGGTTATCAAAATTAATCAAGCGACTGACTTCCATACGTATCTATGTTGGCTTTTATATTCTCTTCTTTAGCAAGATTCATCGTTTTGCCGTAAAACAATAGATTTAGCGGCCATTTGAGTACCGAATAGCGTTGCTCCGTACAATCCCGATTATATTTAGCTTATAATTCAAAGCATCTCATTTTATAGTTAGGAATATTAAAGACCGTACACATTTTTTTCACTTTAATAAGTGCGAGTAATATAAAAGAGCGTGCATGCGTACTTCTATGAATGATCTTGAATCGAAAAAAAAATAATTAATTTTCCCGATTGTGAGAACCTGTTTCGTGTGGGTTCGAAGTGTGAATTCTTAATTTGCGGATAGAAATTAAGAATCATCAAATATCGAACGATTTACTTGTATACTATGGACTTAATCGAGGATTCCGATTTTATCACTCTCCGGTACTTGTAATTAAGAGATATGTGTAGTTAATGATTTTCAATTGTAATTTAGAAATCGGAGAAAATGCATTGATAACATGTCCAGTCCTGCTTAATCGTTGAATCGTTTATATTTCTATCATAAGTAAATCGCAAATTTGTAAAGCAAAAAATTTATTTTATGTATTAATTACATGTATACAAATGCGGTAAATATTGTTTTATGTTGCTACTAAAATAATTTCATTGTAAAAAATATTTGCAACAAATACCTCTTAAGATTAATAAATAATTTTGTAAAACAAATCGATTTTAGTTATTCTTATTAATTGTTATTAAATGTTGTAATTATTCTTGATTGTCTGATATTTTTACAATATCAAATATGATATTTGAAAAAATAAGATACTTGTAGACTAATTTATTTTGATAAAGCATTGAAATTAAATCTTTTCTAAAAAAAAATAAATTAGAAAATTAAATACAAACATAAATATTTATTCTAATGAATTTTAATAATTATAAATATAATATAAAAGTGATAATTATTTACATGAAATTAAATAATTAAATTTGCATTGCATATACAAGTTTGACATTCAACTCAATATTACTATTTTTCAGATGATGATGATTACATCGTCATTTTCTGCTGCTAATTAATAAATAATAATTTTTTGTCTTGGTAAAATCGTGTATATACAATTTGTTCGGCGTGGCGCTAAAATTTGTTTAATATATATTTGAAGCTGTTAAAAAAAATCTTAAAACCTAGTCAGTTAAATCTTACACCTAAATAGTCATTTAGTTTTATGATCTCTGAAAGAAACCAATTCAGATACAAAATACTTGAAAAGTTTTAAACTTTTCATTACAATCTTGATTAATTTAATTTTTTAAAGACTTAAGTTAATTTATACTTTCCATAGTTTGAATTTTTGCAATTTACATATTTAAACTACTTAGCTTAGTGAATCTATTGTTAATTATTTTTACATTTAAGAATTTCCTATGATTTCAGTAAGCGTATATTTTTTAAATCTGAATTTGCGATTAAGAATAAAAAATAAATTATTATTATTGATGTATTATTAGATAGTTTTGAAACAGTAATTATAAAATTTATTAAAAAATAATTATTTAATAAATTGCAAAAATAATACTCAATAAATAGTTAAGGTTTCAGAAATTATTTAAATTGAAATGGCAGTGGCTCTGACAGCTGCACTGAGTAATGGATTTGGATCTGGTTCTTCTGTCATGATGCTAACCTTCGCCCATTCTCTTCGTTTACTACTTCTTTTAAGTGCATCAATAACAGCTTGTACATATAAACCATCCTCAAAGGTAGCAGCTCTTGAAACTGGTTCCTTTATCCATCCCCTTTTGTCTTCTACAGGTTGAAAAGCTTCACGGAGTGCACCAATCATTTTTTGTAGACCTTTGATATATGGTCGAGGGATGAAGTCTGCAACTGGAGATGATTCCTGTACGTTATCTACATCTAAATGTAAGGCTTCTTCTTGTTGTCCTTTGCAACCATGTAAATTGCCACTCCGTACTACAAGATGACCATTTGGACCACAAATTAAAACTTCTTGAGCTAATTGGCCTTGTAAATGATTACTTAAAGTTGCTGTTACTAAAGTGCCTCCATTGAGTTCCATTTGGAAGCAGCAAAAGTCTGGAGATGTTATGTGCCTAATACCATTGATGTGTTTGGTAGTTTGAGTGAACGTTCGTACAACAGCATGCACTCTTATAGCTTTTTGATTTGTTATGTAGGATATTAAGTCTATTACATGACTACCAACAAGTGCTAAAATTCCTCCTCCCATTGTTTCATCACAAAGCCAGTCATATCCTAAAGTAATTTCAAATAACTTTAATTATGTAATTTTTGTAGTTGCTATCAGTTGGCATATATTTTAAGAAGTATAAAAAAATTAATTTTATTTCATGAAAATATTTCTGAAAAATACAAACCATCTCGTAGTAGGCTACCCATTTGAACTCTAACATCAATAATAGACACAGGACCCGCAAGATATCCTTCTTCAATTTCTTTTTTCATTTTGATAAAAGCTGGAAGAAAGCGTAAGCTGTGATTGACAATGCTTATAAGTGAAGGGTAGTACTGGGCAGCTTTAACCATTTTCAGAGCTTCACTTTGACTTAATCCAGCAGGTTTGTCACAAACAACATGCTTGCCTATTCCTAGAGCTTTCACAGCAATTTGTGCATGTAAACTTGGTGAGCACATAATAAATATAAGATCAACATCCCGCCTTAAAAGGACATCATCTATACGACTTGTGTGAAAAGGTATTTCCAAATCTGCAGCTACTTCTGAAGCTTCTGCAACAGTGCGACCCCAGATTGCTTCAATCTTAAAGCCTTTTTCTCTCAAGAAAGGAATAAATACTCTAACTACACTTCCAGTTCCAAAAACTCCAATGCCAGGTAACATTTTATATACTTCTTATTATGTATGACTTGGTAATATAAAGATTATAATCTTAAAAGGCTAAATAATCATTATTTTGACAATACAAGTGATTTCTTCACCTTTTAGTTATGTAGATCTATACAAGGCATTTTGAAGATTTTCTTATTGTACTTATTCTGTGCATTTATTAAGAATATTTTGTTTGTAAAATTAAGAATAAATTGTAAAAATATTTTTTTCTTAAAACCATTGTTATGTAATTACAAGAAGTTGCGATAAGACCACGCAAAATATTTTTTAAAAATTCGTTTCTTAATTGTGTCCTTATACCAGGAACGGAGAACTTGGTTATGTTTTCTTTCCAAATGTATAATTTTTAAGAATGTTACCTATATAGGTATACTCGCAAGTCGCCAGCCACCAGCGCCACTCGGGCTACTATACGTGCATTTCCCATGTTTATTATATTTTCATTTTTGTTGGTACTTCTTATTATTAATATAATTTTACTTCAAACTACACGAAACTGAAAGATATTTTTTTAATAAAATAAAAATATTGCATAAATAAGTATATATAATGTAATATTTATTTTTTTATAATTTTTACTTAGTAACTAGTAAGGCATAATTACTTTATCCAGCACATTAAATAGATTTTTAGGTTATAGGTTATATGCCGAAAATACTCTATAGCTTTACTACTAACTTCAAGCTGTACATTAGTAACTGTGTAAATTGCGCGATTGTGGCGTGATAGCCGAAGATCAAAAGTTTTTGGAGTTATATATTCTTTATTATTTAAAATGAGATTGTCAACAATACTTTTTTTCGGTAAAAAACCACATGGATTTAAATATAGAGGGTAAATAATATTACATTTCACAATATTTTCAAATAAGTTTTATCTAACCTTTATTTTGATTACTGTACAAAACCGATAGTAGAATTTGATTATTTAAAAAAATAATAAAAACTTGAATAAGTAGCAGTAGGTATTATTTCAAATGTTAATTTTTCTTCTCTATTTTTTTGTTATTCTAAGTATTTACTTATAACTTGAAAAGTCATGGCACTATACTGAAAATAAACATAAAATAATAATTCGAATCAATTTATCAAACACATAAATATTTTCTATTACTAATTAATATTAATAAGAAAAACTGATTCAGTTTATTTTATATATTTCTAGCAAATATCGCGCTGCCAAGCCAATAAAACCTGAGCAACTGGGACTATTAAAACAGGACTATGAAAGGACCGAACGAAACATGCTAATCTTACGTCATCCTTACTTAACAGTTGAACAGTCTTTTGGACATATGAGTCATGTTAATAAGGCAGAAATGTTTATGGACCGCAATTATGAGGCCCAAGCTAAAAAATTTACAAAACATGTAACATTAGCTGAAAGATTAATTCATTTAAAAGTCAAAGAGGCATGGGATTAGGCTATGAATTTATTAATTACAAAATAAATAAGTACATTGTATATAAAAAATATTCATTACATTAAAACCTTGCAACATTTGCAGAATCTTTGTTTTGTTTATATTGTTCAAAAAATTATTTGTTATAAAATTTGATTGCTTCATGAAGTTTATGTTGCAATAAAAACATAATGTAGATGTAAACATCGGATAATATTCTTAAATAAAGTATAAGTACCAAAAATATTACATTTGAGTGTATAATAAATAATTTTTTCTTTTCTTTTGATGCTTTTACACAGCAATACAATTTATAAGCTTTATAGCAGCAATTTACATACATTGCGAATAAGTGATGAGTATTTTAAAACTCGGATGGAATAACATTTTCTTGGTTGAAGTTGTTGAACTGAGGGTGTATGATAATCCCTTTGGAAAAGGCGTTGAGGAAAAGACCTTGAGATCCTAAAAGGTTAGAAGTTTTCAAAATTTTTATGAAAATCTTGATCCCTTGTCAATAGCATGCAGTCAGGATTATATATCTTGCATAATTACAAATTATCAGCACCAGCATATACAAATTTGTTACTTTTTCAATGGTATTTTTATATTTTGAAAGGCAATTGATGGGATTGAATTGAAAAGTCTTACGACTTGGACTCTCGCGTGACAACTGCTTGTTTCACAGAGGCTTGAAGATCCTTTGGCTTATTACGCATCCACTGAATTGGATCCTCTTCAATTTCAGATTCAGACAATGATTTACCCTCATAAAGGAAATTTGCAAAGTCTGAGACAATAGGATCTCTGCCCACGCTACTCATTGCTATAACTTTGCCATCATTGAAATAATATGCAAAAAATTTGGATTCTTCCAATGACCCATATATTTTGATTTTTGTAGGCTTTCCATATCCTGAATTATTAAAGATTATTACAAATTAATTGTTAATTATTTTATTCAGTTTTTACAAAGTAAATTTCTCTTAACTTGTATCAATTTCTAATAGCGAAATATGAAGTGTACAACAGGCATATTATGAAGTTATTTTTACCTGCATAACGATAGCTCTTGCCAAATAATGTTGTCCAAAAGAACGGTACAGCCTGTAATGGAGTTTCCTTTTTACATATATTCATAGCTGCTATCTTACCATGATAATGAGCTAAAGGAAAATGTCCAATCGATGCTGAGACTCCAGCACTATAAACAGGTGCATATGCAATATCTCCTCCTGCATAGATGTTTCTTTTATTTGTTTTTAAATTCTAATAAACAGAAAATTTAAATTATAAAGATATTCATATTTTTAAAGGCAAATATGATATTGCTAAATAATATTTCAATAAGTTTAATATACCGTATCTACTTCAACACAGCCATTATCAAGAAGTTTTACTCCTGATCCCTTTAACCAATCAGTGTATAAAGTGGAACCAATTCCTAGAATTACTATATCAGCATCTAGAACCATACCATCTTCGAGTTCAACTTTATTTACAATATTTGCACTATCTTCACTTGCTATGAATCTACTAATACCACTATTGGATATAAATTTAATACCTAAAAAAATTTTTAATATTAATATATACTTTAAAAAAACTACTAAAATATGTTATTCACAATTTAGCTACCCTTTTCTTCAAATTCCTTCTTTATTTGATTTCCTATATCTTCCCCAAACACTGGTTTAAACGGAACAGGATCGCGTCCAATAACTGTAACTGAAGCACATTTGCCAATACAATATGCAGCAGCTTCCATCCCAATAAAGCCTGTTCCAAGTATTACCACATGCTTTGTATCTGCAAGTTCTTTATACACTGCTTCAGAATCTGTGTACTCTCGCATTACAAAAACATTTTGTAAATTTACCCCAGGAAGATCTGGTTTTCTAGGCTTGGATCCTGTGGCTATATATAAGTAATCATAGTGCAATTTTTCACCATTGCTAAGAGTAACTATTTGCTTTTCAGAATTTAAGCCTGTTGCTTCGATTCCTAATTTTGTTTCAATATTGTTTTCATTATAGAATGACTCTGACCGTAATAAAGCATTTTGTACATCAAAATCTAGCGTTTTTGAAACTTTAACTCTATCATAAGGTAAAACTTTCTCTTTACAGATCATAATAATGCGTCCCTCAAAACCTTCTTGCCTTAGAGTTTCAGCACAAGTAGCACCAGATGGACCACCCCCAATTATTATTACAGTATTTGGATCTTCTGCTTTTAGTTTACACATTTCTTTGGTTCTTCGATTGGTTGAAAGATATGAACGTTTCGCACAAACTTTAACTTTGCCTTTATCTACAGATACCTGTTTCAAAAAGAATTCAAAATTATTATTTTTGTTTAATAATATTTATACAAAAATGTTTTAAAGAAACTAAATTAATTTTATGTATTTACTAAATTCTTCATTTTAGTTTTGAAATAATTGAAAAATTACTTTTTATAGATAGTATAAAAAATAGTAAAAGTAGATAGTAAAATTCTAACAGTTAGTATCATTTCATAGTTGTACACTTTCATGGACAGATATAATATTTACAACTTTAATTATCTATAAATTATAAATGCTTAATACTTTATAACGTGGCAGGGAATCGAGTCCAGGGTAATCCTCGATATCTCCAGTTTTAATGTTGAAACAAGCTCCGTGCCAAGGACACCTAACTCTTCCCTCTCCTAAAGCTCCAGTGTGCAAAAGAGCTCCATAATGTGTGCACTTTGTGCCAATGGCATGTAGCTCTCCTTTTTGCTTAATCAATAATATCTTTCCTCCATCGCTGCCAAGAGGTAGAAGCTTCATTTCATTCTCTTGAATCTCTGACTCTTCGCATACCACATCCTCAATGTAGTCTGAGTTTTCTGCCTTACCTTGAATTATAACAAATGGGTCAATTAAAAATTTTTATCCAAGCCTTTGAAATAGAATTAACTTACGAGGACAGTTACAACTTGGTACATTAACAGGAGGAGATATTATATTAATGTCTTTTGGTAAGCAGGGTGAACTTGGATTGGGTTTTGGTTTATCTGACATTCTAATTAATTTTAATACATTCACTATGTACTAGATTCCAATTAAGTAAAGCACAAAGTAAGTAAATAAGGAATATAGATATGTATGATGCTCCAATTTGAAACACAAAAAGTAAATTAAATAATTTACTTTAAATATCAGTTTAAATTGTTGCAGTTGATTGTATTATCAAGGCCATATACTGTCACAACAAAAAGTACCTAAGTCTATAATATAGATTAGTTTTTTTTTTGTAAAACCAAACTATAACCTTTAACGTCGATACGATTCATAGTTGATGAGATTAACAGGCAGACAAATTATTTTTGGTTATCAATCAAACAAATGAAGTTCAGAATTAGTTGCGTCAGTGGCCAGTGCATATGATTTTAGAAAGTCGCGCGAAAAGCTCTGGAGGAAAACTTGTTTGAAAGTGACAACCCGTGTATAGCTATAATACACTTGGCAAAGTTCTCAATGTGCATTAATTACATTATGTGTACACTCACCTGTGTCATCATTATGCGATTTGCAGGAAAATGTGCTATCGGCTGATCCAGATGACTTCACTTTACTAATGGTTTTCGGCGAAAAACTTTTGCAATTGCTGGAGCCCATAATTTCAAATCTGTTGTCCTGAACAATGTTCCTTATGTCCTTCACGGGCGTGTACCGCCTAAAGCCTAAGCAAATTTTTCGCTTTTATCAATTTAATCAATGTAGCAGACTTGTAAGATAAACCATCACATGAGGAAAGCGCGACATCAGATTCACGTAAATTGATAAAGAAAACGTTAGCACTGTACGCGATGAAAAAAAGGGAAGTTTAGTAGATTACGGCATTGCAATTTGTATATATATATATATATATACAGTAAAGTCAGCGTGTTTAGGTATGTATATATACCTACATTTTTATAGCAGGTTGTTTGAACGTGTGCGAGCTTATATAGCACGCATGGATAAACGCGCAGCGGAATCTATTTCAAGGACAAGGCGCGTTTTTTTCTTTCGTTTGACGTTTGGTTCACGGATCAGTTTTCCTTATGGTATTGTATCGAGAATTCTCGTTACGCAGTTTTCAGCCTCGATCTTTTGGGTTAAATAATTGGAATTTCCTCCGAGAGTTTCCTTGATGATATCATATAGCCACATGCGTTATTATTATGGAAAAATCGATACACTTTTTTGGAATTTAATTAAGCAATGTATGACATTATATATGTATATATAAATAGCATGCCATAACTATGTATCAGTCGTGTATTTGAATATTATATTATGTAAGAAATTTAATTATACTATTGTTGAAAGAATGTATCCCGCGATCATATTACAGAAATAACGAATGAATCATTTTTCTTCGGAAACCTTCAATAAAAAATTTATTGGTTTTCGTAATTTAGAAAGATATTTCTTGTTAAAATAACAAGTTATAATTCTAATTTTTCCAATTGTAAGATGTATATTCTATGTCAGTCGGTTTTTTTAGTTATAAAACTGAATATTAATGCTGTAACCAAAAAAATAATATAAAGTATTACTCCGTATTCTCTTTAAAAAAGGTTGAATTTGATTCGACTTGATTTCTATCTGGTTTGCGTAAGCTTTATTACGGGATTAAAAGCTATTGATATAGTAGGTACTTTAAACCAGTGTATCGTTATGTTTAAGAATCAAGCCTATTAAAAAATTGTAATATTAATATGTGATTTGAAATGATTGTATTTTCTTTCAAGTGATTAAAATGTTCTTAATTTACATTGTATTAAAATTTCATATGAAATCCTAGCGTTTAATTAAATATTTGCTCATTATTTGCATAATATTATCACTCATCAATTTCTAAAATATAATCACGTTTCAACTTTGAAGCCTTCATGCACCTATACGAAAATCGTTTCCATCTCTTCGATATTTCAATTAAATTGTTATTTATTATTATATTATCTTCAATATGTCTATTTCCATATGTAAATTTTTTTTATAAAATATAGTTGAATAATTATAGATGGTTAAATAATTGGAAATCTATTTAAAATTCATTATTTGTTCTCAATTTAGAAGTATCTCCAAACAACTTTTGTATGCTAGCCGGCTAATAAATAATTTCCGTTTTGTAATATTTATCTTACATCTGAGCTTTGTAGTCCTAAAATGTTTAGAACTAGGATTAAGAATAAAAAAATCTTTATTTATTCAACAGTAAATAAAACATTATTCTCAACAAAATAAATGCGATGTAAAAATCAATACGCTATTCCAGTTTTTTTTAAAGACCCACACACATGTCCTAGTAAAGCACTTTATTAAACTCGTATGAATTTTAAAATGTATCGATATGTAGAAAATAGTTAGAAATACTGATTTTATTTCGCAAATCTAACTAATACGAATGCTAATCGAGCAACGTGTCAAAGATGATGAATTGGATTCGAAGGTAACCTGTTACAGAGTACGATATATATAATAATGTATGTACTCACGGTGCTGCGGAGCGATTGGTGCGAGACTGCGGGCTTTGCGCGCTCGCCTCTGCTGTTGCACCTCGAAAAAGTGAAAGGAAGTAAATGAATACATAGTGGGAGAGAAAAAGAACGTTGCTTTATCTTTTCAAGTGTATATGTATAATTGCGACAGCACGTTCTCGCTATATCTACGAGAAATTGTACGCGTCATATGTATATCTTATAAAGGAAGTGAGGATGCGGTTTTTCGTTTCAATGAGTATTTGGGGATATTAAACGACAGATAGATTTTTCTACTTTGATAACCCATATTTATTTGCTTCATAAGATTTCATTGTGATACAATTGTCTTCCGTGTACTTTTCACATTATACAACGGTAAAGACATTGGCATTACAATATAGATCAGGGTTAAAGGTATACAATTGATTAAAACAAATTTCTGGAATGAATCCTTACAATAATCCTCTCGATGCGACGCGAGGACTAGACCGCAGTTGCAGCCGTTGCACGATAGCGACTTTGACCGAACAGCAGATTTCAACCTCGAAAATTCGAGGTGTCATAGGGCTGTCGATCTTGGTCAACTTAACAACGTCTCAGCCACGCTGATCCTCGCGCAACCTCTTCAATTAATTTGTTTTCATAAAATCTAAGAACAATTTAAAAATTCATCGCAGTGTCGAAAGAAAGAATAATATAAATTTATACAAAAAAATTCTTTTCCTCTGAGATAACGACGTCGTTTGGTGATAAAAGATATAACAATTTTTCCATTACTGATTATCAAATTTATAAATGAAATTCCGTTACACACTGAATATCAAACGCTCGTGCGGAAGGTGACAAGACAAATGCAATTTCGACGATTACATAATTAGTATCCTGCAGGATTCGAAAGACGACGGACGATACGAGGTCGCTTTTCTTTTTTTTTTTTTTCACGAGTGCACATGCTTACACGAACACAAAGTCGGGAGGGGGGGGCGGAAGGAGGAGGGAGGCTATACGATTCACGTTACAACTACCTTTAAAAACTAAATTTATTAAGCTTTAACCTCTTTGTGATTAGTGATTCAATAAACGTTTAAAAAATAAAAATTCATACAAGTTTAGTTATACATACATTATACATAAAAAAAAGAAGGCGGAGAAAAAAGTTTGAGTAATAGCGATACACGTAAACAAAGACAAGTGCCTCTCCCTCTCGGTAGGGTAAGTGGTATAACGTATAAAATAAAAGGAGAGAGAGACATTGAAAAAAAGAGAAGAAGTAATAAAAATAATATAATAATAATAAAAAAAGAAGATAAAGATTAAAGATCAACGAGTTAAATCCGAATCTATGCCGCAAGAATTGGGTAATCTCGTCAAGGCGCTTCATCTGCTCTTTACACAATTTCGTCGCAAACTTGACATTCCGCATCCCTAAAATCTCTACAATGACTGCAAGAATCTAGCCTGGAGAAAGATAAAGTTGCAACTCGCGAGGTCGGCTCTCGTGTAATAAATCAAATCCATCGATCGGCCCCGTCCCTGCAGGGGTTGGAGGTGAGGGACATACTTGTTGCCCAACAATGTCATTGTATACCTCGAGCCCCTCGGCCACATGCATGGCAACATATCTACCAATTAAGATAACATCGAAACACTACGCTGGCGCGCTCGAGAATACCCAATCTTTTATTTGATAAGACCTTTGGCCTTAAAGAGGTCGCGCATCAGGCCCTTAAGATAACCGATCTCCCGCTGCAGATCCTTCACCTGGACCTGGAGCTTCTCGTTCCTGTTGGCCAGCTCAGACTCCTCGCCCAGTATCTCCTTGATTTCTTGCTTCTTCTTCTGCCGGTAGCGCGTCGCAGCGTTCTTGTTCTGCTCCTTCTTGCGGACGCGCTTGTCCTCGACTGTCGTGCGCGAGTAGGGCTTGGATCGTCGGCCTGCGCGCGATTGACTCGCTCTGCGACCACCTCCTGAGCTGGACGAGGCGTTGGACTCGAAGGACCAGTCGGGATCGTCGGCCGAGTCCTCGGAGGAAATGCAGCTGGCGTTGGAGCTGGTGCAGGGCGAGGGCGGCGATGAGGAGCCGCTGCTGCTGGAGGCTACGGCCACGTCCTCGGCGCAGCTGCGCACGTACTCGTCGACCTTGGCGAGCTCATGGGCGACGTCGCTGCCGTGGACCAGGGGTTCCAGGTTCAGATTCTCGGAGCTCCACTGGTCGGCGATCTGCTGTTCGAGGGGCTCGCTTATCGTCAGTGCGGACACGGTGTAAGTGGTCGGGTGGTGTTGCTGCTGCTGCTGCTGCTGCTGCTGCTGCTGCTGTTGACTGTGGGCTGATGATTCCTATATGGGGATTTAAAAGAATTTTGTTGTTAGTGGACGGTCGTTACTTATCAGTACGCCTGTTTTTTCTAAGAAAAGTATTTGAATTAGCCTCTTCATTTTTAAATAAGCGTTAATCAATGAAATGTTAATGTATATGAAACCTGTTTTTATTCTCTATCAGCAATCTAATCTTTGAAAATAATAAATTAATGAATTCTTTCAAGTCAACGGTATCAAGAAACAATTTACTTGGAAGTATGAAAAACAAAACTCACAAACGAACATTATTTGAACACAGCGCGCGCCTTCAGCATTTTAAAATTTTATTGTATAGTAACAAAAAAGTTTTCCAACGGGCAAATAGGGAATAACTCTCTACATTTGAATCAGTGACTACTCGAAAAACAGTGCACAAAAATAAAAGCTGCGAAATTAAGTGGAAAAAATAGCTTATATACACTGGTTTTTCAGTGATTTTTTACTGGTTCAAATTTATAGAGAAACTTTAAATGAAGCTTATGGAAAAAAATCGCCAACCTCTTGGTGTTGCTGCTCGTAGACAAAAGCCGGCTGGGTCGTATGTAACGGTTGCAGAGAGACGAGCAAGTGGGTACTCGGCGGGGTGGTCAGATGCTGTTTACCGAGGGGCGGCGGCGACTGGGGCGGCGTTAGGGTCGATATCACACCGGACGGAGTGATTTGGTGGCATGCCTCAACGTCACCCAGCACCGTCTCGAATTCCCGCAGAAGCGTCTGCGTGGCGTCCACTTGGTGATGGCCCACCGCATGCTGCTGCTGTTGTTGTTGTTGTTGCTGTTGGTGTTGCTGTTGTTGCTGTTGATGTTGCTGTTGTTGTTGGTGGTGTTGGTGGTGGGGTTGTTGTTGTTGGTGGTGGTGGTGGTGGTGGTGGGGCTTGGTGATGCCCGAGTAGACGACGGCACGGTTCTGACCGCATTCCGGCACTGGTAGCTCCTCGAAGATCGGCAGGTCGATCTTCTCCTCGAGCCAATCGGCAAACGATTCTGGAAATGGAAAGATTTTCTGCGATTAGCGCCGATTGCAATTTGTGATTCCGGCAATTGGGTTACTTCCTTTTTTTGTGTTTGGTGAAACTGGTCGTATTAACAATTCGATTTTTATTAAAAATCCTACCGCACCTTGAGATGCATAATTTTTGCATGAGATTAAGCATTGACTCGAGGTACATGAAATTTATCGATCGATACGGTGTCCCAGTGTAGGTATAAGGTCAGAAACTCGCTCGCGGTAAGACCGCGATTGAATTTAGCAGGGTAGCTTTTCAAGACTAACGCACTGGTCGTGAGACACGTTGTTTACGCAACTGCGCCAAGTTGGGGAACATAATTTATGAGCTGTATCCGTTATAATACATTTCTTTTTTGTTCTATACAGCTCGCGAGAGCGACAATCCTATACAGTTCCGTAATATTGTACAATTCGACGCGAAAATCAATTCATCGTTTTCAGGTGGAGAATAAAACGTTATTGTTGGAAATAATTTTATACAGAGATTTTGTTTAATATTTATGTAAGACGGCGTGTGCATTGGAAAGTGAGAAGTCACGTATACGGGATCTCGCGGAAATGTTCAACTAATATTTAAATAGCCCAAAATAGCGGTGGCGAGAGAGAGAGAGAGAACGTTTTATAGGCAATTTTCAAGAAATGTACGAACGAAATGCGTACTCGTATAAACGTTATCAAAGCGCATAGAAATCGCGGTGGAAACAGGTCGAGAACACTTTTAACAATTTTTGCGAGTGTGTGGGGCCGTATACAGGATCACGTGATCATCGAGCCTACTTAACGGTTCGGCTACCAAGAGAATTATAGATAGACCGCTATCGATCCTACACGTCGCCCATGTGCACATTTGTCAAATATTTATTCTAATTGCCAATCATAATTAATTGTACGGAGCTGATTAAGAAATATAATGAGAGAGAGAGAAAAAGGTATTTATTCGCGGGAGTCGCGCTCTCCTTTTTTATTAAAAGGCTTATGCCCCCTCGCTCCTGATAATATCGCAGAGATAACGTATTTTTTTTGCCAGTCGACTGAATGAAAGCGCCAACGCTGATTGCTTTGGGAATCGAAGGAGGTGAGCGTATATACGTGTATCGACTTTTTCGAGTGCGAGTAAATAACCGCGGCGCGATTTGACTAAATACCGATTTTCTATGCGGTAGCATATGGTAATGCTTGCGGTTATTATGCATTTACAATTGGATATAACGCCGCCAAGTGTCTACAATGTGTTGAGAAAAATTAACATCGCGACTATGTTCGATACGCGATAAGGATCTATCCACCAGATAATATACTGAATTAAAAAGAAACTTGGATAGGAGCGTGGATATATATCGGTATCACGCAAGTTCGTTCCAATATAAAAGTGCGGCGGTGGTGGAGAAATAAGTATTGCGTTTTGAAATCAAATGAATAATGATACAATAAAAAAAAAATAAAAAAAAAACGAAGGCCTGGTTTAATCATTAAATCGACATTATTGAAATGCAGCGCCGACTTGTTATTGATTCTATTTTCTTCATATAAGATGCGATGCGTGTTTCTATATATTCAAATTCTATCGACTAATTAATTATGATAGCGTTTAATTTCACATAAATTCTCAAACAAAGAAACTACTGCACGCATTGCTGCAAGTTGGTATATATAAGCGACTAAAACTGCAGAGCAAGAAAAATTTACTCAATCTATCGATATTTTCCTGTACTTTCGAAAAGCTTCTAACCTATATGCGTCTATCGACAAAAACGATTTTACAAATTAATTCTTCAACGAATTCTTACTCATCTATATAGTATATACCACGTAACGAGTTCTGCGAAAAAAAATTCAACCTTTTAACCAATAATTCAGTAGACGGTGTATAAGATAATGCAAAAAAAACAAAGATAATCTGAGAAGTGGTTTGATTAAGCGTCTCAACGCGTTATTTTTAAATTCTGTTTAGCCTGCTAAGCGCACACCCGTTGCATGCGCAACTCATTTTTCAACCAAATGCGAAATTATATTATCTTCGAAAAATAAAAATCGCGCGTGTGCACATTTTGCGCGAGATATCAAGTATAAATTTTTTCCAGAATTCTCGATAGACGAGTACTTTGTATAGGCACACGATGCTTTCGATTATGTCGGCAATCAACGCGCGAACGAAAAAATCCAACGCGGCAGCGAAATAAAAAAAAATAGAAACATAGTTAATGGTAATTGCGCTATACAATGTTTCCGACCTATTTATCGGGAATCTCGCTAGTTTTAAGAGCGATTAATTAGAAATCGCGCGCTTATAAACTCTGTGTGAAAATGTGTGTGTGTGTGTGTGTGTGTGTATTTGTGTCGATGTTACCGCAAAGAATGCCAATATTGCGAACAGCATCCGCGCATACATAATTCACCGATCTAAACGAAAGGACTCTATCCGTTCGTGACCAGAACAGTTGTAATAACTGCAGTAATCGACCCGAGTAACGACAAGTGTCGAAGATAACGTATTGGTGTATACCGCGTTCATCATTAATAATCGCAAAGTGAAACCAGAAAAAAAAGGTAAATAATGAGTTATAGACATTTCATTATACGGATGTGTATCGAGAATGAAACAGTGTACATTGTTTCTACTAATGGGGCAAATAGAACCCTTAATGTGTTTGGACTATTTTTTTTTTAGATTCACAATGTATTACGGTACGGCGCATTATATACATATATGTACAGGTTCTATTCATAAACCGGTCGCTTGGTACTGCACGTGTTTCAGTACCGAGATTCTAAGGCGCGATGTGAAAGTTGACGTATAGGCACATAAAGAACGTTCTAAAATTGCGTAAAGCTTGGTATATATCGAGTGGATTATGGGCGGTACGTAAAGGTATATGCCGATATCGACGAATGGATGAATCAATCCAAAACATCGGGGGCTCGTTAGACGCGCGACAGGAGGTTGTGATCGAAAACGTAGAAGGTATAATAGAGACGCCTTCTATCGCTTTCGGTTGGAATCTATATCCGATAACGACAACAAAGAAAGTGATTACTCTTTTTTTGAAAAAAAAATAAGGTATTAAATGTGCCGTTGACATCAAGAGAGATGAATTGTCATATATATATATATATACTTAATAAAATGATTGAAGAATGATTGTATTTTTGGCGCACAAGATAATTTGAGGGAGCCTCATTCTTATGAAAGATATTCCCGATATCGTTCGAGATGAATTTCTCTTGACACGAAAAAACTGAACTAAACATAAAGCACATTTTATATGCAACGATTTTTCAAATTAATTATGATTAATGTTATTAGTTTTAAAACACATTAAACATAATAACACATTAAACGCCTCTTCATCGCTGTTCATTAAATTAATGTAGATCGCCGTGCTATTATAATATATCAAAGTGGCGCCCAAGTTGTAAAACATTTTTTCGCTCCAGGCCATTACTCGGCAAACACACCGACAATGTAGGTTTTTGCCTAACGCCGCGGCTTAGATAATCCAAAGTGATAATTCAATTAATCCTGCGCAAGAATTGTATGATAATTGTTCATCGTCACGTATATATACAATAATATTGCACAGGAATGCCAAGGAATCGAATCGTTATGTCGGACTTATGGAAATTCATTCAAATGCGAGTACTTGAAAACAATCGCCTGTTTATTTTATGGATCACGGTTTAGAACAGCCACCGAGGAGACACACTGCAAGCACGACGAGTTTTCTTCTTTTTGCGTCACACACCACGGCCACGGAATTATTCGAAACGTTCGATATATATTTCTTTTTCACTTTATCGCTCTTCATTGACTCAATCGACCAATAAAATCCTAGACGCACGATGGAATCCAATATAACTTCGGGCTCGATTTGTCCCGTCACCCCGCTGGGAAAATTACTATCGATTAATCTCCCTTGTACATCAACAATAACAAAAACAAAAAAAAACAACTGGTTTCGATTAAAGGTCTCGTATGTATTAAATTAAAAATAAGATAGCCGCAGCGATTCTCCCGCTATGCGCTAACCGCTAAATTGAAATTACGCAATCGGAATTCGGTTAGTGAGATTATATATTATATCGCGTGTGTGATATTATAAAGTAGGAATAGCAAAATATTATAAAAGTGCTCGGATTTTCAAACTTCATTTTCCCGGACTAACACCTTATATACATCCTGGCGCGATATTTAAGGAATTGCGATAGCTATGCCGAACGAGTAGGCATGTTTTCGCACTCGCATGTATCCGCCGCATTATTTGTTTGTACACGTGCAATCAAGGCATCGTAAATCCAAAACTAGTCTACAGGTAACTCAATGAAGTGTAAAGTAAAAGTTTTCCATATCAATTCGCGGCATATAAAACAACGCTCTCATTGTATAAAGAAGTGGCGCTCGACAGATCAGTCAAGCCTGCCTTGGCTGATTAGAATTGCCGAGTATTGCATACATCTTATGCGTGTCGCTACTGAACTCGCCACGTCATTAGGACACAAAAACGTCGCGAGAGGGGAAAAACAGAGGGCGCACAAAGCAATTTGAGCTAAATACCGGAGCAGTTTTAATTTCGATGTGTTCTCCACCACCAGCGAATCCCAGAGAGAAAGAGATCGGGTTGTCTAAGCGGTTCTATCTCTCTCTCACACACACTCACAACATATCGCTCACCTCGACGTCGCTCCCTCGTCTTCGCGCCGCTGCCTGAAATTTCATGAAATATCGAACAATTTACGAGCTGCAGCTCGTAATTAATATAAGCCTATGTGTCTGTGTGTCTGAAATGTAGATCGCTCGGAAAAAACTCGTTCGCTTTAGAAAAATCGAATTCTGGATTACTTTATGCTAATCGATTCGTCGGCGTATTATTGAGTAAGTATATATATCTACACGCTTTTTATGATCGTTACCTGTTTTTTTTAATTCATTTCTTTCAGAGGTGGAACGACTTAATATAGTACTTTAGCCATAAAATTATATCTACAGATTGTGCGAGCCAGTGCGTTATTGTGCGCGAGTTTTTCCTATTTGAAGAATATATGATTTAGTAGGATAATTGAAATGAAAAAAATAGTGCGACGGGAATTCTGCTAACACGAAGTTTGTCGACTGCTTTGATAGTATGTTAATTTATCCTTGTTGTTGTTTTATTGTCAAACGAGTTCTTTTTCTTTTTGAATAATTTTATTCAACATTGAGCATTTACGTAAAAAGATTTTGAAAACATTGTACCGCCGAGTTATTAGCCGCGGTAATTGTGTCGATTGTAGTCTAAAATATTGTACATAGTAGCTGTGTATTAATGACCGTGCACACATAAAATGCGTAAATGTCGGAACGTGACGGAGTTTAATTATATAACAGAGCGTTTATCTCTGCAAAAATCGGAAAATGTTCGAAAACCAGAACAGTATACACACGTACATGTTTCCTGAAACTTGTTCCACATATCGTTCGATATATGCACTAATTGTACGTTTCGCGCCAGACAGGAATATCGATCAAATATAATGAAACACCGCGAGTGTGAACATTTTTTCTTCTTACGGTTAAACCTCAATATCCGAGTGTTGTTTGAATACTGTACCATTTCGTTTTGAATTAATTAATCTCCTATATATTTTACTTACAAGGAAAATGATCCGTTGCGCTAACGCGAAATACGTTAAAACATTGTTATCTCTAGTTCGATTTTATTTATATGCGTTACATAAACGCGCTCAATTTCACTCAATCGCAAAGTAGACGTATCCGCGGTGCTATCGAGTGTCTCCAAATCAAAAAGAAACAATCAGGCTCAAAAATAGCCGCATAGTTTATCGTCTGAAGTGTCAATCTCTCTCGCCTATTACACAAAGCTTAATCTCAAGCCGCGACGACGACGACTACGACGACACAAAAGCCTAGACCCACGACGGACCTTGTGCTGCATATAAATCCATACATAGTCGCAACTATTAATGCGGCGGCGACGCGCGCGCGCGTCACGCACTCATCTTATCAATCTAGGACGCTTTATTTTAAGTAAATCTTTTTCCAAAGCGCCACTTTTATTCCCTCCAATTACACACATGTAATACATATATATATATATCCAGATATATGTATATATCGCAGTATATACGCTTATAAGTGACCCCATTTTTCTCCCTGTGCGAGAGAGCCTGTTTATGCGCGAGAAAGCTTGTAACGAAAACAAAGAAAAGAAAAGAAAAAGAAAAAGAAAAAGAAAAAAAAAAAAGAGCAACGGCACTTGTAACAAATTTATGTACAAATAATACGAAGCGCGGCGATAACGCAGATTTTATCACGTGGTGCGATGCGGCTTATACGACTCGATTATCGCGCGAAAAATATATATATATGTATGTACTTGCCGATCCCGAAATGGTTGTGTGCACAGCCTCTTTGCGAAAAACTTGCATTATGTAATCGTGCGCGTTAATGCGCGTTGCTATTCATAATAGCGGTGGATTTCGGAACGTTTCTATATACAATACGAAAATAGCTTGATAGACTTTGGTTTGTGTAGGAGCCTGGTTCTTATCGAAAACAGGTTTGACGTTGGGCTGGGACACGCGCTACAGATCAATTTTACACTCTCGAAAACCACGCGCATTCTGTAGCTTTTCGCCTAGCAACATGCATATTATACTGTACGAGTATACACACACACACACACGCATATATATATATATATATATATAGTTGGAGCGTATATAGGTACGTCCAATTTATGGATGGCTGCCGAGAGAAAAACCGCTGAGAAAATCCCACAGACGGATTTTCGTATGTATGTGTGTGTGTATAGACTTGGACGAACAAACAACGATCATCATCGGCGCTCAGAACAATGGCACGGGGAAGCGAGAAAGAGAGAGAAGTTATTTGTCAAGATCGACACATATCGGTCGCTCTCCTCTCTATGAGTCACGCTCTTTTTGAATTACGACTGACCGACCGATCGTTCATCTCTCTCTCTCTCTCTCTCTCTCTCTCTCTCTCTCTCTCTCTCTCTCTCTTTTTCTCGCTCATGATATTTACAGCAGCCATTCAGAGATATTGGCGGTGCGTTCGTAAGCAGACTCGAGCTACGCGCATAAACATTCCTATGGGACGATATATTTTTACTGCTAATCAGAGGTTTCCACCAGAGATCTCTTCTTTTTGTTCGCCTATATTCAGGTTATTGCACTTGTCTGTGTTTTGTATATATTCACGATGGATATACATATATATATATATTTATGTCATTTTAAACCTCGATATTTAGAAAGTAGAGAAAAAAAAAGGCGGCGCGACATTATATAACGCATCTATCACTCGTAGATTGAAGCGGGTGATTTTTCGGGTGCCTCGAATGAAAGTATAATGAATACGCGCGCGTGATTCAGCTGTTTTTAAATATATATATAAATATATATGTATATATCGTATAACACCAAATTGGATTAATTTCTCGACCGGTTTCTCTATATGATTTCTCGTACGCTAACTTTCGCACTGTATATTTCGACGATCTCGATTTCTATACGGTATCGAGGACGCGAGCACGATAAAACACGATTTACGAAAATTTCAATACAACGCATAAATACGGTTCGAAGATAGAGCTCCGGGAAGAAAATTTCTGAGAAGCCTCACCGTCAATTATCCGATAAGCGCGTGGATGAGACAAAACGAAAAGAAGGCGTCATTGTATACCATAGCTAGCACAGCTGCTGAGTTAAGCGTCTATGTATATGACAGGCCAGATTTTCGGGGGACCTCGGCGAGTTCGATCACCCCTCTCTCTCTCTCTCTCTCTCTCTCTCTCTCTCTCGGCATTTTGCGAGATCCACGCGAAAGAAGAAGACGGACAAATATCCAGATTGTGAACTCTCGCGACAAAAGTACATGGCAAAGTTTATTGAACCAATAAACTCGAGTCTCGCACGCTCGCTTTATATATATATATATAATAAGAATCGAGGCTTTTCGAGATAAGACGTGCGAGGAAAAGCGCAAGAGAGAGAGAGAGAGAGAGACAGAGAGAGAGAGAGAGAGACGATCATCACGGGACATTCGGGCTCGAAAGTGAGAGCCAACTATGATACTTTTACTCGAACTCCTGCACATGCTATCTAATCTCGCTAATTCTGAATGTATATACTGCAGAGAGAAAGAAAGAGAGAGAGAGAGAGTTGCACGTTGTACTTGGTAACTGTTATTACTTAGCACCGATGTCATTACGATTATTGTTTGTGTGATGAATGAATGGACGGAGGAGCTTTCCGTTCCGTAAATAGCTTTATTTGGGAGTTGTATTGTTCGAAAGTCGAGATGCTTCACTGACCTTACACGGGGCTTTGTCAAAATTTTCGAAAGTTTCCCTCGTTATCGGTTGAGAAC
>UELU01144678.1:43224-82005 GCA_900490025.1 Megastigmus dorsalis
TCGGTTGAGAACATTTCTAATGTTCTCATAATATAAGTAAATAGAATAAACCTTGTACAGCTGAGGAATAGATTTTGAGAAAATTAAGCTGTACGACATAAGCAGGGAACAAAAAAAGGTATATACATAACAAAAAATGTGTATATATATAAATTCCAATTATTGGCAATACCTCGAGCGATAGCATAAGAGCTCACACAGAGAACACTCGAGAAGAAGAAAGGAAAACAAATGTGAGAGATGGGCAATGGGTGTGAGGTTCCGAGGAGCGATACATTGTAACATGTATAAGCATTGGCGTGCGATTTATCGCTCTATCGGACGCCCGTCGCTTTTTATTCCGTATACTTTCCGCACATCGACGATCGCCGCGCTAACAGCCGTCGCTGATTAATATTATTAGAAATATACTGCCCCTGACATACTTTTCGGTCGTTCCTCGTCATCGGCGCATTTTGTGGATACTTAGCTAATTCCAAATCGAATGCGTTTGCGAAAAATTCAGTGATTAGCGCTATCCCCGTTTCCTATTGATAATGAGACGGTTGTGTGCGTACAGTGGGCGTATGAGCAAATACAATTAATGCGGCAGGTTTTCGAAATCGAAAATAATTTGTTTCAACTTGTTGTAATTTTTGTCGGATTACTAGCGTTATATATATACACGTATAGAGAACGATAAAGCCTCTGGTTTGCGGAAAATTTATAAGTTTCTGGTGACATAAAAATGTTTTTATTACACATGTATTACGGTCATAAAATTATCCTGAAAGTATAGCCTCGCCTGAATTTTGTGCAAGGTATTAAAAGTAAAAAAAAAATTCGATTAATTAAGCTTCGTAGCGGGTAATTGAATCACAAAAATCGGCATAAACCAACATGGAGGAAAATAATAAACTATGTTATAATTACCATAAACGTCGAAACGAAATTGCTCGAATAAAATATATTTCAGATTATCCAATTTCCTGTTATTGAGGCGGTATTTCACGTCGACTGCGCGCGATAACGCGCATCGCTCTCTATATATAAAAGAAATAATGCCTTTGTTTCATCTACAAAATCTTATACGCGCGCGAATAAATAAGTCGGTGAGAAGTGCTGCTCCACACTTATTACGCGTGTGCGAGTATGGGCGCACCGCCACCGCAGCAATTGGTCAAAATAAAATTAACAAGCTGATGGCGAAATTCGACATCATCAGTACATTTCTTTTTTCTTTTTTTTCACTCGATTATATATATACTGCGACGCGATTGCTGTCGATATGCGTCATAAAAAACAAATTTACCGAAAGCGACAGACCGTAAAATTGAAATGAAATTTCACGTGTTTGAATAAGAGTTTTTTTGGGGATAAGTGCAGATGCGATTCGAGTTGTATGTATTTAGCCGCGCGGCCACCGCGTTTTAATTTGCGGATTGATTCGACGAGTTATAATTCCTTGATTCAACAATTGTGCGCGACGACTGAAAAATCTGTGTCAACATAATAATGCGAAGCGGACTGACTGTTTTTTCATATACCTATATATTTTAAATTATGCGTTTTGATATCAATTCAAAACCAGCTCTTGATTTTGGCGATAAATAAATCGATCAACAATTCAAATCCGGCTTTGTAAATGTTAAACGAGTTATCCGTTATTCACGCTCGACGAAAAAAAATGTATTAAAGTCTAACGCGATAAGTATCTAGTAAGAAAATCGAAAATCTAATTGCAATTAACGTAAAAGATATAAAGGCACAAACAACATTTCATTCTCATCGATCTCGCATTACAATTAGTATATATAGCAGTTAATTAAAAAGTTACAAAGCTATACTTCTTCCAAGCAGAAATATATATATATTCATCAGAAGCAAATGTTATTTTATTTCACTTCCATTCAGATCGATCGAGATACACAAGGTATACAGGCATTACTCAACACGTTGCAAAATCTCCCACAGTCTCGCTATAGTATATCGCGAGTCTGTACCTCAAGTCAACCAACAAACAAACAACGCACATAGCTCGTCGCGATTAATGAACCACTGGGCCAAAAGCTACACTCCCCTCTCGCGCGCTATCCTTTCCGAAAGCGACAGGCAGACACGCAAAAAAAAAGAAGCTGCGCGTTACGAAGGTAGAAATGCCGTTAAGCGCGCAATATAAGCCGAAAAAGCCATTAGAAAGTTCGCCTCGTCCGCGCCTAAAAATAAGCAAAAACGAGGAATCCTCGATTAACCCAGAAGTGTATACACGGTCGCGACATCTATAACACACATTTAAGGAGGCCCTCGGGCGCATAAACAAACAAAAAGTGTAAACGTTTCGTCTCTCTCTCTCTCTCTCTCGCGGGCGCAAGCAGTGAAGGTCCGAATTTCGCTGTGTGTCGGAGTATGCATCGACGTTTTTGCGAAAGTGCGCGGTCGAGGTGATCAGTAACGAGGACAGTGACGGCGAATGTCTGCGGGCGCCTTATTTATATATATATTATGTTCGCCGGTTGTATATAATGCTTCTTATGGCCGGCTGGGCGTGCGTGGAGTTTGCGTGCTGTTCAGCGATGGTTAAAAGGAAAAATCGACCAACACCCGATCTCCTCAACAGCATCAGCAGCAACAGGGCAACGGAACTCGTTCCACCAGAATTCTCGGAGTGTTTTTTTTTTCTTCTTTGCCCTCGCGAGACTGCAGCGATTACGTACTAATATTTAGTGAAATTAAAAGGCGAAGGTGCCGAAAGTATATCGTTGGTAGCTGTGTACTGCGCACCGAGGAATATATCAATGGTTGCGATATAGGATGGAAATTTTGATAAATTGAAATAACGGTAATAGCGGGAGAAAATTTTTGACGAGTACTTTTAATTTGTCTTGTGCAAGGGTTAAGTAGTCGAAAAGTGTATTAGAGATTGGTGTGTGGACACTGTATAAGCGACTCTCGTGCGCGAAGCTTGTAATTAAACTTGTCAGACCGATACCAACCGAGAATTAAATCGTTATTGGAGGAAATCGATTTTAAAATCATGCAAATCTAGCGAAATGTGGCCGGTTTTGGACTTGGCGAAAAGCGACTAACTAGAAAAGCATACGTAAGAAAAAAGAAAAAAAAAAAGAAAAAGTAAAACAGTCACTCGCGAGACAAAAAGGTCTCCTTATCGAGCGTGATTTCACGCGGGAAGCATTCGCTCGGTTATAATAGCTATCGAACATTGAAAAAAAAGCTTTCAAGTGAATAAGATATATGTATATTTATCGATATAACGACCGAATGTAAATCACAGAATTTGAATTCATTTCTACTGGTAATAGACAGTAAGCTATTTATCGTCTTGTTGTATTAGCAAAACATTTATGGTTTATTATTTAATGAAGTTTGAAAGGGTACAAACGATATATATTTCTAGCAGACTTAACGGCATAAAGTTTTTAGACACGCACAACAGGTATACAAAGATTCTTTAATAATTGACAAATCTACTTGATGTTTTCTTTTTTTTTCTTTTCAATACACCAATGGATCGTTATCAAGACGTGTAAAGGCATTTCTCAAGTTTTCAGTAGCAACGGATTTTCTATTATAAAATTATGGAAATTCTCATATCTATTCGATTTTCACTTTTCATAGTTCAATATACTAATATTTAATCGTAGAAATTAGTAAACACGTCGGCAATTGCGTTATGTATTTGTTATTGCCGGAGCGCGCAATCATCATTTGTAATGCTAGACGATTACTTAGCAAATTTAAATAATCAAGTAAATACCGTCTCGTTAAAAAACACTACCAATTTACTTCGTTAACACGCTTTTTTGAATACCGGTATTTTTCGACTGCAAGTATACGTGCATTGTACATATATTCAGTGGATATGGAAAGGCCGCGTTGGAGCTCCGTGGCAGTGGATTTGAAAGTTTTTAACGTTTTATTTCACTTTTTTTTTTATTTGTAATAAGGAATCGAGAATATGTTCGATTCGAAAGTTCGTTGCGTCGATCGCGGCAGCACATAAGTATATGCGTCTGTGTAGTGTGTAAGTGTATATGTGTGCAACGCGCGTGCAGATGTAAGGCCGCGCGGCTTTGCGTGTATACATATGTATATAAATGTGCCATAAATTATCTTTAACCTTTTATGCATTTGTTATAGTTTGTTGCTCAGCCAAAGCAATTTACGAAACGAACTCAGCCGCAAGTCTCGCCTCGAATGCACACACAGACACACACACACACATATATATACATTCACCTTATCGCGAAAGAAATTGCTTTACTTTCCACGATTGTGCCGCCTTTTCCTGCGCAAATAAGATAAAAATGTCACTTTTAAGCGGCAGATGCCACATATGGCAACAAATGAAAATTGTACTTAGCTCTTCTCCGCGCTAATAACAATCCCACATTCGATATAATACAAGCACTTATTTGTCCAAAGTCGAGCGCGCGGCGCTCGAAGGATTTCAATTTCTGCCCCGCGGCTACTTATACGTGCATCGCAGCAGTGAAGATTTTTGCGAGGAAATCGCCTCGCTGATAAGGTTATTAATTGCTCATTATCAGACTGTTGGAGAAGAGGAATATACTCGGGGGGTAAGCGGCTTTGTGTAACTTTTCTCATTTTTTCCTCGATTGCCAATAAAGCTTATCGACGCGGCATTGGTTACAAGGCTTTTTTTTTTTTTATTTATTTGCAATTTTTTCTTTACATCTAGCGAATAAACAATCGGGATTGTACGATATTCGCGTGACGCTTGACATCCCGCGTACATCGCTTGTGTTATCTAAACACGAATAGATCGGCCGTAGAGTTGAAAAAACTGCGAATTTGGCATGGAACATAGAGTTGAGACGTAGAGCGACTAATGTAGAAAATAACGTGTAGATGTATTTTTAGAGCACCATAATACGCAGTTACACTTGGTCTAGCGTCTCTTCGTTTCGTTTTATTTTCTTTCTGTTGGGTTTTTAAATATTTATTTCGACTTTAAACGTCATTTTCGCCACTTTATCGCAGTGAAAATCGGTAGTTTATCAAACTTTCAGTGTCGTGTACAGTACTTCAATAAAACATTATTTATGTAAGATGCGAAAGTAGTTCCTAGACATATTTAATGTACTGAACACGGTGATTCGTCGAGATTTGCTAAAAAATTACTTGACGCTGAAAACCGCTAAATTCGATCAAACACTTTATTAATATAAATACATTGCGATATGTCATTTCGACATTGCAATACAGTTTACGGCAGTTTCTTATGTAAATCTATTAAATGATTCTTTTTCTTTTCTTATAAAATTGCGATAATTTTTTCACTCCGCAATCTGTCCTCCCATTAGCTAAATATAAACGCTAACTTCTATAGCGCAACATTTCCCCCGTGTGTACAATTTTACATAACAGTAATCACGTATCGTTCTCTCTCTTTCGCTATCTCGCTTGGCTCGACAAAAATGAGTAAAACGAGCTTTCAAGTGTTTACGACGGCCGGGAAACAATGCAGCTGCACAACTATTTAGCTTTATTTGAAGAAAATACTATGATTATTGTTCTTTTATCGCCGCGCCGAGGTGCAGTTAAATTAAGACAGCAGACGATTAATATCGTAATGGCTGTATGTGCACGAGACTCTCTCCCTTACAAGGCAGTTAAATATTCTAATGCACTTTGATTTCGTGTTTATTATAAATGTAACGCTAGACACTGTCGATCGATCATGAAAAGCTCAGAATTTATAGATTTAAGGTGTCAATTAGTTGGCTGTAAACGTGAAAAACGCATTGTTACAGCATACTTTTTGCGCTATAAAACCATTCAACCTGCAACAGCCGATATCACTTCTGATAATTTGAAAGGGATAATTAAGGTTTGGTGACCGGTCGATGGCCAAAAAAATTCCGCTATCTTTATCGAACCAGCCGAACTGCACGACTGCAAAATTTTAGCCTGCCGCCAATTTATGTCTTGTGCAAAGTAATGAAAAGCCGCAGCTACACACGCACACGTTATATTTCTCGAATAAAAAAAGAAAAAAAGCGAGAGAGAAAGAGAGAATATTTCGTGCAAAACCATCATGCATCGATGTGTGCTGCACATGGCCAAGACCAACCTGTCGCGCATACGATATACACCGTTCTTTTATCAACAGCTTTCTAGCCTCGCACTCGTATAGACGGAATTTAAGACACCGCCTCTACTTAATCTCCACAGCGCTAAATTAACGTACATGAGTTACATCACGTGTAGTTCGCGGTGCTCGATAAATTATTAAGTCCCGCGCCAACGATTTGTTTTCCGAAGCTCGACTTTCGCAAAGACTCGCCGTACGCGCGGAGAGAGAGAGAGAAACACGAACGATCCTCGCAATATGTATGTATGCTATACGACCGCGTGCACTTTCGAATTCTATACTTATACCCGTCAGAGCGCAGCCTAGGAAAATACGAAAAAAGAAAAGAAACAGAGAGAATGCGATCATGCGTGTATCATACGATCCTTTATGAGAGCGAAAGAGAGAGAGAGAGAGATATATGAAAAATAAAAAGGACAGTCGCGCGTTGCGATCCAACGAAACCAGATTTCCACCTTCTATAAGTTGCGGGAAAAAAAAATCAGCTCTCCGCAACGGTAAGCAATTCTCGCGAGCCCGCGTCTGTCTGTGTATGTGCGTGTCTGGGAGTTATGATAACGTGGGCGCAGTATAGGGTGTGAGCGAGCGCAAAATGGCTGCGACTTTGATTGCAAAATTGTTTTGTTGCTGCTCGTTGGGGACCGATTTTTCCGTATAACAGGGGCGTGGATTTTTTTGAGAAATACTAGGCCTGTTATAATTTGACGGTGTATTATATGGAGGAGGATTTTTCATCGAATCTTTCATGCAGATGTTATATAATTGTTGGAGACATACATACATATATATACAAGGTAGCGCAGGATTTGCATATATATATATATATATATATAAACGCTATTTTAGTCGCTGCTGGCGATGTCATTGACCTTGAGGATTCAAATATTGACATTGTTGTATTCTTTATAGGCGACGGATAGGGTAATGATTGAGTATACTCGGCACCTCTTTTTTTCACCGTGTTTGTTTTTAGAAAGCTCTATAGAGAGCTGTGAAATAATAGCTCAATAGAAAGCTAACGATATAAATTATTGCGAGGAAAAAATTCGGCGGATTTTGTTGCGCTCGTGCAATTAAGACGTTAATTTATCGCTCTGTAAAACCTTTTCTGTGATCTTACAATTTAGGGAACTGCGTTATTAATAATGTACTAAGTGCGATCGCTGAATCGTTCGAAAGAGAACAAAAAAGAAAATGACGAGACAAAACAACTCGTCGCAGCTCGCCACATTATATTGACACAGTTCAAAAAGTTCCATTATCGTTCGATTAATATCAAATTTGCATTAAAGCCACGTTACCGTTATCTTCTCGTATTTAGCAAAAGTTCAAACATACGACTGCGACAAGTTACAGTTTGCTCAAGTATTCTTTTCACGCGTCGAGTGTATATCGCAACGTCAATCGCGCCGCGTTATCTTGAAAACTTCGTTCGTTCGTTCGTTCCTTCTTTTTTTTGTAGCTTCTTGAACATCTGAAAAGATCTGTCCACTTATGCAGCGATTAAAAATACACCTTGATTCTTTCTACTCGAATTAAGTTTTGAACACGTGTACGCGTTAGAATTTCATCGAAGATGCCTATATAAGCTTTATTTTATAATAGACGAGCGACGCGTCCGAGCCGCTGAAAGCATCATAAATTCATATAGTGAAATATTCAAATAATTGTATGGATTAACGATCCGGACACTTAGCATAATCCTTGAAAAATCCATACACGGAAAATGTAGTCGGCCTCGCTACAAATGAAATTAAGATTTGATGTAGCTAATAATTTAATGAGCTTCTTAAACTACAATGTTTTTTTCCCGCGTAAGCTCTCCTGCATATATAATACGTGCAGTGCGAACAACAAATAATAAATCGCAAAATACTCGGTAATGGGATAAAAGATCGATCTCTTGCATTGTAAATCCAAAAACCTGTGGTTGCGTATCCTCAGAAAAACTTGTTTATTAATTACACGTTGTACTAACCATTTTACTATACTAATCGGCTTCGCAAGTTACCCTAGTTCTATTCTACATCCCTATACTCGTTAACGATTATATATATATAAGGCAATAACTCGGTACGCATACATGTGTGTGCGGTTTTCCTTTATTTCATATTGAAACTGACGGCCGGGAACGCACTATGATGTTAGAAATCGTTGTATATTGTGCCCCGCTAGAGCTTGTTTTCAATCGGCTACTATTGCCGATCGTAATTCAATACATTGTTAAAAATGACATTGCGAACCTATGCGCCTCGAATCGTTGTCTGTGTTTCAAGTCTAGCGTTCTCGCGCGCGCGTCACGAGAGGTTAGGTCAAGAGCTCGAAAATCGCTACTCCCATTGTTAGCGAGAGCGTGTCAATGAGATTCAGTGAGTTTTTCTGGATTCTTAAATATTGGGTTATACAAAAAAAAAGTTTGAGATTGGTTCGTTTATGCTAATACGATACAGCTCGTATATATAGTTGATGAAACAAAAAAAAAATATTATTTCTGCAATAATTTTCATCAACTTTATCGAATGTAAACGAGCTCCGGTATATATCAGCGCTAAAGATATGATAGAGGAATGCAAAGTTAATATTGGCGGCTTGTGTATACCTTATCCGATCAAAACAGCTCCATAGAAAATCACGATAAAGTCCAATATGCCTAATGGGAAATTCTAATAGGCATGGCATCTCAAGGAAACACGCATACCACGACGTTAGATAAAACACATCTATAAGTACGAGAGAAAGTATGTTTACACCTTACGGTGCGCCTATACGCATATACACATTCATACGTGTTATACATGTGTGTGTGTGTGTGTGTGTGTGTCTGGTCATTTCGTCTGAATCTACTTTCAGCGCTGCACATGTACATATATAATATGGTCACACATGCAGAACTTTTCCAGACCACATAATGGATAATAGCTGAATTTGGGAAAGTTAATTAAATGAAGTATATCGAACTTGAAGAGTGTCCAGTTACCAAAAATAAAAACACCGAAAGACACGGAGATATAAGGTGGCGCGCGGTGAAAGTCCCCTCCGGTACCGGAGCTTTGTATCTCCAAAGATCTTTATGCAATAGATCTCCTCAAACGAAATCCATCTCTAATATACAATTGCTCAATATGCCTATATATTCCTTTTTAACTTCTACCCTACATAGTAACCAAATGAATTAAGTGCTTCGAAAATTATTTGTTATTCGAGGTAGGCGAGCCGACAAGAAACCAATAAATTAAATGATTGGTTTTTGCAACCTGTGCGCACCAGCTTATACACGATTGCACGTATTTATAATACAATGCTTTATAATACACCGCGTATAAATCCTAAGTGTAACCGGCGAATACTTTCTCATTGTACGCGCGGCTTCTAACAAACGCCAATTGCTACCCGCAGTGCCAAGTCGTGGAATTGACCTATATATAAGAGATCAGTCGTGAATGGGCCACCCTTTTCTGTACAGCACTTACACAAGCCGCCAATACCCAATTAGCCATCCTCCATTCAACTCTGGCACATCGTCTGGACAAGCTTAGATAGAAAAAAAAAGAAGCGAGCGTAGGGGGGAGAGGTGTCGTATCATATCATCCATACCATTGTAGCATATAGCAGCCATGATTAGTCGAGCACAATGGGATCTCTTGTCCTCTTCTGCAACAAGTTCTAGAAGAAGTAGCGCTCTTCCAACTGTACAGTCAGCACTAGAGTTAGACACACGGTCCAAAGTCTCTCGGTAAGGAAAGCAAGGAGATAGAAACTGGACAGAGGGGTTGGGGTTGGAGAATTGGGTCGCGGTTGTCGAGGATTATCGTCTATGAGCAGAGGCCCCGAGCCGTTTGCCGGCAGCTTCACTAACTCGTTGGCTAACGTGGACTCTTGTGAAGTGAACGGCGGCCCTGCTAACGCTATCCTCAGCGTCTCTTGACCAACTTCTGCGAGTTTACGATGATCTCTTTGTTCCACGTGTAGCGATATGCGAACTGCATGCTATTATATAACATTAGCACGCTCCAACATGGAGACGCTGGCTGTGGACTGGTGCTACTGGTGCTACTGGTGCTACCGCTACTGGGACCGCTACCGCCGCTGCTGCTACTCGGTACTACGTCGTAAGCGGTGATTCTCCTGCCGGTATGACACCCGATTCCCCTGCTACTGCTGCTTGCGGCGACTGCCCCGATGTGCCTTGACGCTGCCAGTATCACGGCGATACGGCGACCTGTGCCTCCTGTGCCTATACCTGATCAATCCCCGATGCGCCGCCGCACACCGCTACGTGCAGTGCGTCCGGTTATTCGGGATCAGCCTTGCTCGTGCCCGCTCTGCTCCATTCAAAACAACTACGCACAGAGTCTCTTCGTCAACTGAGACAGAGACAGAGACACGCACAGAGAAAGAGAGAGAGAGAGAGAGAGAGAGAGAGAGAGAAGGCTGCGAGACTCTGCTTATAATCAGCTTTCAGAAACTTTTGAATATATATATGTATAATATACCAGCTCTGCCGTCTCACATGTACGGAAAAACACAACGCACTGCAGAATCACTCACGGTACCACACACCAAGCTCGCGAGACCGCGAATTAACCGATTATGTATACATACGTATGTATATGGTATGCGCACTCGTTACACTTGCGCGGCTCGGAAAGCGCGTGCTCGTGAGGAAATGAAAAATGCGCGGCTATTCTCTGCCGCTATATATATATATATATATATATATGCTGTCGCGGTGTTTTAAAATGCGCGTAGAGGGGGGAGGGAGGGCATGGAGATGAACGCGTGTGCGATACGTGGACAATCGTCCGTCAGCGGGCGCGTCGAGAGACCAACTGAGCCGCCGACGACGACGACGACGACGACGTGGTAGGAGAACGGCGGCTACGATCCACTCGGCGCTTATCTTTGGAGCTTTCCCTCCTTCTTCTCTCTCTCTCTCTCTCGCTCTCCTCCGCCACCTCCTCTTTGCTCTCTCTCTCTCTCTCTCTCTCTCGTTCTCTCGCTCTTTTTCCCTCTGCAGCCCGGCGCTCGCGTATCTATCTCTCTCTGCCCCTTCGCCGCGGTAAGTATATATACAAGCGCGCGCGCGCGCGAAGTCGAGGCTTGTGCCACGAAGTCGCCCCGGATAGAGGTTAACCAGTTTGTCCCACTCTCCTCCTTTTTTTCCTCTCTCTCTCCCTCTCGTTCTCGCGCAGACTTGCTGCTTTAACGCACGCTTCTCTTCTTCTTCTTTGTTTTTTTTTTTCTGCGCGGCGATGATGATGATGGTCTTGCCTCTCTTTCCGCGTCGGGCGTACACTTATAAAAGATGTTCGCCCCGCTATTGGTGCGTGTGTGCTAAGCGCATTGACGAAACGGGCTGATGTGTTTGACGCGCTATACGATTCCCACCTTCTTCCACCTATATACTTATACTTCTTTCGGTTGAGAAAACATAAATGAGTAGCCGCGGAGAGCTGGATTTCTCTCTCTCTCTCTCGCTCTGTCCCGCGTATGTTAATGAAACGAGCGATGAACTGCACGATGGAAAGCTGGTCAACTCCTTCCTTTTTCTTTCTCTCTTTTTCATCTTTGTTTTTATTTTTTTATTTTTAGAGGATTCCGAATACGTGTTTTTGCTGGCCAAGTACACACGCGCGATCGGATAAGGATTACTTCGCGTTTTCCCTTTTGCCGCCACCCAGTTCCCCGCGACTGTGCCGCCAACATCTGAGCCTGTGCTGCCGAGTGTTTTCGTCGTTTGCAAATATTAGCGCTCGCCGTGTGTTCGCGATGACCTATGGACTCGGTGGAGAATATTTCGTAGCACATAAGCTCCTCTTCTCAGCTTTTCTCGTGCGAATTCTTCTCTCCCTCTCGAAAAGACTCGATAACGCAGAGTCTCTCTCTCTCTCTCTCTCTCTCTCTCTCTGGAGATCGCGTCAAAGCCATGCTTACGTAACGCAAATGTGCGTCTGCGTTGTATATAGTGTAAGTATTGGAAGCGTGTCGCGGAGGAATTTTACGGCGAATCTACGCTAAAACGTCGGTGCTTGATAATAAGGAGGCCGTCGTCGCAAAGCTAAAATTAAAAGAGCGGAGAGAGAGAGCTTGAGGAGGTTGTTGCGCTTGGAAATATCGTCGCGAGCACGAGCGCGCGGTATAATACGCGAGCGGCGCGGCTCTCTTTTTACTCTTCTCCGAAATAGAGGACGTACAGCGAAGCATAAGTACGTTGTGCCGAGGCTGCTGCAGCGCGCCGAGAAAGAGGAATAAAAGAGAACAATCGACGATGATATTTTAATGGACCGCGATTGTGCTAATCTTTGCGCGCAAGCTCCTCAAGACTCGCAAAACTCTGTGTAAAGCATAATGCGAAAGAGCTCGTGTGCTCGAGATAAGATATCGGGGGGTAGCGCAACGGCTATATAGAAGCTGTAGTCGGGAGATTCGCAAAAATGCGAAAATTCTTGATAAATCGATTATATGCCTTGTTCGTGGCCTTTTGTACTGCTTTGGACTGATTACTGTTAGTCCGATAAAGTTGATTCTTTGCAATTTCCTTTTAATCAATGAGCTGGATGAAAGCTAAATTAATATTGCAAGTTCTTTCGAACTGCAGTTTCTAATAGATTTCAATAGAGTTTATAGGTAAAAACTCTTCGCAAAGGTTGAAACTCTCATTTGAATAAGTGCCTTGAATATGAAATACTGAAACCATAGCAGGTTCTCTAATCTGTGTCAAATCTATACAATGAAGATAATGAGGAGTTTAATAAGCATAAAGTGATAAATAAAAAGAAAAGTAAATATAAAAATGTTCTTATGGCTCGTAAAGGCAAGCTGCAATATGCGAGAAATCAAGTAATTTCAATAAATAATTCAGCAAGGCAAACAGGCACATGGATCATAATAAATACATGCACTCAAGGCTACTCGATGGAGCAAGTTTTGTCACAGATATCGTTGTTACTATGCTCAGTATTGCACTCCAAAGCAAGGCCATCTGCGCTCTAATAAAATTTAAGCTCTAAGCTCTTTTCTCAATATGCTAGATTATAATGTATATTATAATGTAAATGTCTGTTTTGTTTAATATGCAAATAATTGAACATAATGCTTCCAGTATTAACAAAAGTACATTTAAATCAGCTGTTTACCGTCAATGTTATATTATTTTATCTCAATATTTGTGATTTAAATTTGTGAGGTTATGTCAGTGTTACCAAACATATTTTATGCATTTTCTTCAATGTTATCATGAATAACAAAATTTCATTTCTAGAAAATTAAATTTCAACAATTTTTTTGTTAGATTTCAGAACAAAAGAAAAGTTTTTTTAATCTTACTATATCAACATTTACATACAAGTTAAACTTTCATTTAATGATGCAAATGAAATCTTGCTCCAAAAAAGTATAGAAATGAAATTTACCTTCTTTAATCCAGTTCTTTAGTTCTAACTCTTCTAAGAATTTTGAAGCGACTTGTGCACGTGTAAGCGGTTCCTCGTAGAGCACGGCCTCTTCGCCACTGCTCTCGAATACTGCAGGTTTTTCCTCGAAATTGAGCCATTCTTCATCGATGTCAAGTGGTGGAGTCTCACTAGGAGACAATGGCTCCACCTTCCAAAACATTGTTGCTTCCTGATCGGATGACATGTTCGTTGACAGAGATCCAATCAAGGTGCGTTAAAATTTTAAATGAAATTTGTGTCGACAAAGCGACGTAGCTTGCTGGGAACGCCATGATGGCACTGGAATAAAAATAAAAATATTAATAATAATAAGTTTGATATTAAATTGTAATAACTTTATATAATCATGATAGCATTATTTTTAATATGAATTATTTTATTTTAATATAAAAAATTAGTTATAATATAGTTTTAGTTTTAATTATTATATATCAGCCAATACAGGTTTTATGGATATTTAATATTTGTCTTATCACTCTTTAGTTTTTTCATTAACTAGCTAGCATCTGTACAATCGTGATAAATAAATAGATAGTAAATATAGAAATAGAAGTAATGAATATAAAATAGTTATATTCTTAAATAAATTTAAACTAAAAAGCTTAATTGCATTTATTCTGAATTTATTTATTTATTTATTTATTTATTAATATTATTATTCTAACATTTTAATTGCATATCATTCATATTTGTCAACATGCAGAAAGATAATTTTGACATTTCTTATTTCAATCTGTACGTTTCGAAAGTGCGTAATCAACGACAAGTAATTCTATTACTCTCATACAATTTTGAAGAAATTTCGAAAATATCCGCTAAACCGATTTAATCAAAACATAAACATTCGGAAAAAACTTTCCCCACTCCAATTCAAGATCCAAAAATCGATATAGATTGATTTGTGAAACATTATGATGCAATAATCATGCATGACGTCACAATACAAATAAAAACTATCATAGCGCCCGAAAATCGATCGTTTCGTCATTCTGCTACTAACCTATACAGATTTTTCGAAAAACCTGTAATAGTGACCATATGGGGTGGAATTTCGAAATAGTAATTGCGCATTAAAAGTCGAAAGTTCATCGCGACTACTGGAAGAATGCGAGTGAGTCATGCAAAATGGCGTCTACACTCCGGGGGACTTGTATGCAATACCGATAGCTTTGACGAATTCGCATTTTCGGTTATTCTACGATTGTTGAAAAAGTGACAATTCGTGAATCAACTTACGTCATGGTTGTTGGATGTGATGGCACACTTGCGTGTGCAAGCCGTTTACGACTAATAAATCATCTTCACCGCGTTTTGGACTGAGCGTAATACAATAGTGATGCTGCTTTGTCGACGTCCATGGAGAGAAAGCGGAGCGCGCCGAGGAAAATTCAGAACCAGCCTGTCACGTGATACGCGTGGCCCGCTCACGTGACCCAGAACTGAAGGTGCTCAGCACATGCGAGCGACGAGGATGCCAGATAGGCATAGATATGGAAGCTCGGCTCGCGCAGCGCGCTTTAACTCGGTCAATGTTCCGTCACGAAATTTGTAATGTGACGGTGACCAATATGCTGACCTGTTGGAACCTGATAGGGTAAATAAACTTTCGTAATGTAGGTACGCGAGAAGTAGAACTGGACTTTCGAGTTTCTGGTGTGTGCAGTTGAAGTTCAATATATTTAGAAAAATTTTCTACCCTAAAATATAACGGCTTACAATCTTTTGCATCTTAAAGGCTTATATGATTTTTCTATAAGCTGAATATTCGTATATGTGTAACAGATTGAACTGGAATATTTTTAAGGAAAAGTATGTAATAAAATAAATAAGGAAAATATATACTAAAGAATAAGTATAATGTGAGACAGAGTTAATATATATATAATATACTTACATAATATTGCAGGGGGAATGTATATGAAACTTACACTATCATTTTAGAGTATGAATAGACATTATTATTGTAAAAAAGAAAATTAATCTCCTTACTTGAAGGGAAAAGTATTAGAAAAGGTTGAGTTGAACTTTCCCTTTAAGGAGGCCAATTTTTTTCTATTCAATACTTTTTTTAAATACTGCTGTTTAATCCAATCTCGGGTGTAATTCTCCTTTTGGTAATACTAAATGTATAAACGACATTACAGGTTATTTAAGAATTGTATTCAAGTAGTAAAGGACAACACTACATTATATTACAATTTCAGTAGAATTATAAAAAGACTTAAATAAAAAAAAATATATTATTTTGTATCCATTACATATCTTAGGAAATAAGAGTATAGGTACTTAAATACATACCCATTACATTTTGAAAAAAAATATTATAAATTAAAATCACTAATACCTACATATATACATATAAACAGCCAAAATGCAAAGAATAACTTTGTTCAGGAAAAAAATGTTATAATTACCGCTAAGTACTTATTGTAACAAACTAATTTTTGCGTATTATATTTTAATCCTTTGAATAAATGTTTATAAGTAGTCTTGAATTAATCTAATCTTTTTTATACTTTATCTTTTACTTAATTTGGAAAAAGTGGAATTTAAAGCTTTGAGCTTTAAATAATTGCTAGAAAAACGTATTTTATCGCGCTTTTTTCCCACCTTTTTTGATCGATTTACGTTTGTGAAAATAGTGCTTAAAAAGCAGAACAAAATAAAAATGTGTTTTATCGATATTTCATTGATCAATAAAGTACTCAATTTGAATTCATAAATATTCAGGATCGTAGTAGCGCAACGCGTTTCAATGCGCCGCCTTCATCAGTTACGAAAGTGCTGCATTATAATTATCTAAATAAATTTCGAATTTATTAATCCGTGTCGCTAATTTGTGATTTTAGAAATATATGTATCTTTTCTCTCGCATATTGCCATCAAAAAAGTTCGCTAATTCTATGGAGAACTAATATAAAGCTTGGATTTTTCAAAATTGAATGAAAAATGTTATTTTTGTTGCAGTAGTAAATAAGTGCGCTGTAGATATATGAATAAACACTGAGCTGAATTGTGCCAAATATTCGAATTAAATACACTTGGGCACACTTTAACATAGTTAGCTAGGCATATCAATCATTATTTTTAAAGAATCAATTAATAAATCTCTTAATTTCTGAGATGTAAATTTTGTATAAATGATATTTTGTTCTTAAAATTATCATTTATATAATTAATGGCTTTACATTTGTAAGGTATGTACATGTCTGGAGCCGGTTATTAATGTATTTGAGTTTTTTTAAATTTGTAAATTGATGTTGGTGATAAGCTTTGTTTAAATATTCTGTATATAATCAACAACTATGCTTTTTGCCCCAATTGATTTTAATTTCCGTTAACCTTTAATGAAATCAATCCGAGAATAAATCTGCATGAAGTTACTAAAATTGTCTTATTTCAAAAATGAAATTGTTCCTTTTTAACTTCAAAAGTAAGCAACATAAGCCTCTTATGGAATAAAATACTTTGAAAGTAATTTAAGACGTCATTTGCTCAACATAGAGAAACGAAACTTCATCAGGATACCTTCCAGATATATAAATATCTTTGGAATGAATGGTCAGAATTTTATAATATATTTTATAATTAAGTCATGTATATTCTTATGTATACGAGGAAATTCACCTTCTTCAGAAAAATTAGGACTTTATGAACTTTTTATCATTCGTCGCTTCCGTGAAAAAAGTGCATACTTATTTCAACGTTTTTGGTAAAAAAGTTCCGATCTCAAGTTTTCTGGCTAGAAAGGCTCTATCTCAGAGGTATTTAATTAAGTTCGTTCAAATAAGGTAAATTTTCAAAACAGATTAACACTATAAAATACATATTAGTTCTCAAATTGTGATTATTAAATTTTAATTATTTTTAATCAACAGCGTCGTAAATCTGTGCAATAGCCCGCACAAAAAAGCAAGCACAATGCGACTAAAGCTTTTCCTCGTCAATACAAAGATCTCCGCGACATATACTTCCTCCATATTAAAAAAATCTAAAGACTAAATTCTGAAACACAATGAAATTGGGTTATCGTGAATTATTCATTGATGCGTTCTCGGCTGCGTTTTCTCATTTTTTTTAATGCACTTAGCAACAACAATCGCCAAGACTGAGATTTTCCCTATGATTTATCTATTTTCGTGACAAGAAAAAGACTCGATATGACCGTCAGCTGGAGCGGCAGCAGAAATGCAAAACAGAGAAAGGGAATGTAAGTCTAAAGTTGAATCCGGCTAGATGATAGCATCTAAGAGATATATTTTCCAACTCCACTCGCTGCACGCGTGACCCGCGACCGCACAGTTGGAATTAAGATTAATCTATATATATGTTATCCAGCAGCCAATAATATATACGCTAAAAATGTCCCCTGCTTGGAAATTTGTCGCGAGTCTATTTAGTTGGGGATAAGTCTTAGCCATCGAAACTATAGCGAAGAACTACATCCGCGTAGTTTTACTTCCGTATAACAGACACCGTCGCACAAATTAGAATATCGAATGCCAATAAATATATTTGTTTCTATTTCTAATAAGAATTGCAGTGTTGTATTGATAAAAAAAAAATCCATTCATATTGTGTACAAAGTTTTATACATTGACATGCGTATATATTAATATTTTATGAATTTTAAATGGTTTTTGTTTTTCGGTGCTTAAAATTTATTTACTCTAATAAAAAGTAGCTAGACCTTCTAATAACGCTATGTGCAGTATATAATGAATAATATTCTTATTTACGCAGTTGTTACGATGATAAAACAATGTGTAGTATAATACCTATATATATATGCGCAACTCATTTCGTATTAAAATATGTGTGTACTTACTATTACGACCAAGTTACAGAACAAAGCATAAATAAAGCTCATAAAGACTATGAAAAATGAGTTTTATTAAACAATTATAAGCGTTTAAAAGTTTTAATGACACTTATGCTTGCTGTTTTTATTATTAGTACGTATTTTTTAAAAATATTTATAAGGGTACATTAGTCATATATTAGTTATTATAAATATAAAATAAAGATATTGGATTTATATAAGTAAGTATGTACATTGAGGCAAATATTTGTTTTTGGCGAATAGGTGATTTTTTTATTAGGTTTAACCTCGAATGGAACGAAATCGTTCAGTCTTTGATTCACGAGCTGAAATAACGTATCTTATCATCGATGCGTATAAAAATTAATAAAGTGTTTCTTTTATCCTGTCATTTCGATAAAGCAAATTTTTTTTCACCATAATTGTCGCTCGATCTCTAAGCATAAAGAAAACTTGCGCATAAATGTGCATGCATAATTGAGTTACGATGCAACTAATGAACTAAGTCAATCGCTTGAATCTCCTGTACACCAGCAGTTTTTAGTATAAACAATATTGCAACGCGTTGTTGTCTGAATTCAAAAACTTCGCGCAAGTGATTGACACATATCTGAATATAAGACACATTCTAGCATGATAAAATCACTCGTATAAATGTGTGATCGCGCATGTAATTATATCCTCGCTGCTTTTAATACAAAGCAATAGTCTGCACCGAAGACTTTATCGGCGTATCTTGTATTAATTGAAAAAAAAGCGCTAATTCGAACGAGACAAATGAGTGCATCTACCGTTTGTTATTTTTTTATAATAAAAAGAAGGCGTCTTGTATCGGCTTCATGAATTTTAATGATTTGTCATAGACGTGCGTTCATTCAATTATTTAATTGTTGTAAGGTGGACATTGGATTTGAATGTAGAACATTAATTGAATAGCCTATTGGTTATAATCAAGGACGATTTTATCATAAGTTTAATTATGCAAGGGATCTCTTTGCACCTTTGTTTTATAAAATTTCATAATTAACGCTAATATTTTCTATTGTACATGTTAAAATGGGCAGAACAATGCAAGTAGTAATTAATTAAATGTACAAATATAGTTATCAATGCAGAGTTTATCTTTATTCTATAAGATAATATATTATCGTTGTATACTTACAAGATTTGAGGTGAGACTGATTTCTGTCAAAGTAAAAAATAGAGACAAATTCACCGATGCAAATATAAAATTGACGGTTATTTATGATAATTACACATCTGTAAATTTTATTTTACTCAGTAAGTATAACGTACTTATTATTATATTTTGATTTTAACAAACGGGTTAAATAAGATAAATTGAATCATCTATTTTTTAACATCGTGAGATGTTCTAGATTATACTCTTATTAATTATAAAATTGATAAAATCATTTTCATAAATTTAAATGTTTCATCCTATTCATCTGACAAAAAGACAGCCGATTAGTATTATGACTGCTTCTAATAGGAGAATCAGGAAATGGATTTGATGAAAAAACGAATCAGCAGAAAAAACGTAAATCACTTAGGTAAAGTCATTACTTAATAATCAGTGATCGAATACAAAGGTATTTAACTTTACTCTAATAAAGGAATAATTTTCGAATTACTGCATTCTTGAATGTAACAAAAGTCATAAATATTTCGATTTTCGAATAAAAAATTAATTTTTATTTCTTTTTTATGTGGTAATTACACTAATTCCTTTATAATCTACATTTCTAGATTAAAAAAAATGACTAAATTAATTGCTCTTTTCAATTCCTTTGAATTCATATAAGCTTCGAGGTAATAATTGGTTACATTCCTTCTACTGACTATTCAGTGAGAATGGATTTCTCTAGGTAACCTATACTTTAATTCTATAACTACTAAATAGTCAGGTACGAAATGATTTAGATACGTTCCGACAGCTGTACGAATAAGTATTGGGTACTCGAATAGGGGTTGTGGTTCGATTCCTGCAAATAAATTCATTGTGTCAAAACATTCATATACATAATATGGCATTGATGTGATGACATAAGTATCCCTAGAGCGCATGCGTCTGATCGATACAACGATCTACGAAAGTTGTTAGGGTCTCGCACCGCCCTGAACATAGTAACAGACGAACGGAAACCTACCGCTTGGAAACTGCCCTTAAGGGGTCTTTACAATAATGTCAAGCCTGCGTTACGCCCAGACGCAGACTACTAATAATCCTACGACGCAATTAGCATGAAGCAATCCGCCGAAACTAATTGACTAATTAAGCTTATAATACATTGGTAGGTAGCTGTAATTATCCCCTACCCGAGAATATCATTTATTCAGCTATAACGAATCTACAAAAACCCAAATTATTATACGTCGTTAAAACGTTGCCAATTTAGCATTTCTAAAGTACATCGATACTAATAATCCTATATTAAATTATATGTATAAGGACTAGGATAGGGTATAATAACTACCAGAATTCGCCATTAAGGGGAAGCAGTAGCGTCCCCCGTCCTCAGGCTGTTCGATCTATTTCTATGTTCTAATTAATTTAAAAAACGAAAAATCACATATAATCCCTATATTGCACAAAATGCTTAATAGCAAAGAGTACTACGCCGGCCAAGTCCAAATAAAAGTTATAAACACATGTAGATATAAACGTAATTTTGAGGTTATGCGTTCATTTTGTATAATTTAATAATACATTTAAAGAATAATCACGTTTTACAATTATTATTATCGATTTTACTGCATATACGCATTAAAATACAAATGTTATACGCATATATAATTATTATACGTAAAACGTGCACATACCAGAGAATTATTGAAATAATTCTTAAGTAAATGTTTAACGTTTAAACCTATACTTTATCAGCGAAATCAAAATTTTGGGTCGCAAGCGTTGCGTAGCGTAGTGGTTGAGATTTATGCGTCGTAATTTAATTGCGAAAAATTGTGAAGCGTGCGAACATTAATATAAAAAAGCGACTCTATAATATAATATTTATAGTGTTTGTTAAAAAAACAATTAGGGATAGAAATTCATTAAAGGTTATCAGAAATGTATATTGAAATATAACGGTTTAAAGCAATTGAGATCAATTGCGATGTATTGCACTTTATAACGAAATTCACAATAGAAATCAATTAATTCAATACCCCCTTTTAAGAACTATTCAGCTCAATTGAAAATAATAGAATACCCATTAAATTTAATTCAAATCGATTAAAAAACGTAATTAAGATTGATAGAAATGCTTTCACAATTCAAATTAATGTTCTAATGTGAATCTTAATCGCATTTTTTACATTTGAATATTATTAAAAGTAAAATAATATTGAAATTGATTGAAGTGAATAAAATTTAATTATGAAATGGGACATTGAAACCTACCACCTCTCGGGAACTACTCCAAGAATCAACACAGTCTACTTTAAATCTTCGAGAACATATGGAAAATTACTCAGTCTATTTTAACCTAGTCGGAAAGAATAAAAGTCATTCAGTATTTAATATAATTGAGTCTATTTATTTTTACCTACGGTAATCTTTAATAATTAATCATCATCGAGAATCGATCAAAGGACCTTGGCTATATTAAGCGTTTAGCGCCTAATTGAAATAAAGTTCCCGCCACCTGACTTAAAGCTGTTCTGCAACACCGAAGGCGAACTTGAGACCGAGTTGCCGCTCTAAGACTGTTTGGGTCGTAACAATAGTCAATAGCAGCGTTGCAGAACGATTATCAGAATGACCCCATCCGGCTATGTTCAGATCATAAATGAACTCCAAACAGCTATGTTCGCGTGGTCGCGCGACAATGAACCGTTCCGCCCGAACCACGCGAACATAGCTGCTTGGAGTTCATTTATGATCTGAACATAGTCGGATGGGGTCATTCTGATAATCGTTCTGCAACGCTGGTCAATAGCCAATAGGATACGATATGCGCGCGCATCCACAAGTTCCAAAACGACTCGCCAGAGGTGAGCACAGGAGCGGCGTCGTGAGAAAGAACCTCCATTTTCTTTTGCACTCCGTAGTCAGCACACATTCTTGGCCGTCTTCTCGTGCACGCAGAGAGTGTGAGCCCGTCACTCCTAAACGGAGTCCAGGCGCTCCGTTTTGTGCGTTTTACTTTTCTTGTGAGTGTGTGTATATATTTATATTTACCAAAATGGTTAATATATATACACATAGATAAGTTTTTCTCACGCTACGTTCGAATTTGTAGATGTTTTTTCCGTTGACCGTTTCTTGAATCCTATTTTTTTTTAATTTTTCGCGATTAGTAGCTCCGTAATCGAACGTAAAAAGTGGACGACGTGTGTACGTTCAGATACGTGAAAAAAAAGAGATATTAGGAAGCAACTCGTTCGCACGGCACGAGTTTTCCAGAGGGATAGCAAGTTAAAGGGAGAGAGCTAGAGAAGAAAGAGAGAGAGAGAGAGAACTACGTCATCCCCAGCAGGCTCTATATTTGGCTTTTAGGTATGTCGGAAAGCGAGGCATTAGCAACGACGCAGCAAAAGCAGCAGCAGTTTCAGCACCAGCAACAGCTCGGCTCGTCTTCAATGGCGAATATGGCCTGGCAATATCCTCAGAACAATATGCACCTATACTCGCATTATGCTGGGTAAGTTGTCCCTTGTACCACCACCTCTATTTCTTTTGTGTTTAGACTCGTCTTCTACATATATACATCTAATTACTTATAAATGACTGTGCACTCGGGATGCGCCGTAGCGCTTGCGCATCGCGCACAGTTTGCTCATTAGATGTCAATATATCGTATTATCTCTTTCTCTTTCGCTCTCTACGTACATTGCTCTGCTAGGCGGAGCTTTAGTAGCACGAAGGCGAAAGAGAGATGTATAAAAGAGAGTTTAGTGGTCAATATCTTGGGTAATGTAATGGCCTTGTCTTTTTACATATGTGAATAAGTTAAAGGGCTTATAGGGTAATGACGACTGCGTAAATCGCGATGAGTAACACGTGTTTGTCCTTTGTAAAAATGTACTATATGTGCAGGTGGGGGAAGTCGTGCATATATGGTCTAATGCAGTGGAATCAATATTTAGATGGTTTCTGGCCATGGAGCGATAGAAATGTTGATGACCTATTTATATAAAACAATATAAGATTTGTGATGTATATATGTTGCCTGTGATTATCAATTTTTGCAAATCTATACTTTGAGATGTCTTTTATTGCGAATTATTGATTATTATGACAAATCTTATCGATGTTTGATAGAAATTTTAATTTCGTTGAGACTTATTTGGAATATCATTACATACTGTCGATTGGAAATGATACCTATTGCATGTAAATAAAACTTTCAAAATGTATTATATAATCTGGGTTACGTATATATCTCACAACCTTTAATTTAATTAAGGGACTATTGTTCACCAATTTGTAGTACGGTTACTAAAAATAACAGCATAAATTAAATATTCTTAATTTTAGGAGTTTGAAACATTTATCATTTAAGTTCTTTCTGATTTCTGATTCTATTTGAAATATGAAATCTAATTTAGTTCTTTTAGTCTTCAATATATAATTATGATTTGTTTGTTGAATGTAACAACATATTAAATTTTCAATATATTTTTGTTCATAGAATGTATGGACAAAATTATGCACATCAGAGTCAGATGTACTATCAGCATTATGGAATGATGGGTTATGGCCAGTATGGTCATAGCCAGCTTCAAGGACAAGGACAAGGACAAGGACATGGACAAGGACACGGACAAGGTCAGGGACATGGACAAGGACTTGGACAGTCACAGGGACAAGGACATGGACAGTCACAAGGACAAGGACAAGGACAGCAGCAATTAGTACAACAACAGCAGATGCAAAATCAATCGCAGCAGGCTCAACAACAACAGCAACAGACCCAACCACAACAACAGCAACAGAACCAACAGCAGCAGAATCAACAGCAGCAGCAACAGCAACCAAATCAACAGCAGCAGCAGAATAACCAAGGAAAGCAGCAGATGGATACTTCTCCAATCCCACCTACTCCAATGACCTTTGATGATGATTCTGACCTTCCACCTCTTCCTCCAGGACCCCCACCTCCACCCACTCCGTTGCAAAATCAATTGCACAAAACTCAGCAGTCTCCTCATACTCAGCAATCTCCTCATACCCAGCAGTCTCTGCACTCCCAGCAGACTCTGCACTCCCAGCAATCTCCGCACTCCCAGCAATCACTACACTCTCAGCAGTCTCTACACTCTCAGCAGTCTATGCATTCTCAGCAGTCTCTACACAATCAACAGTCACCGCACAATCAGCAGTCACCACATAATCAGCAGTTTGGTTATAACTCTTATTCTTATGGTGGCTGGAATGGTCTTCAACAATCAGATTCACCTCGTAAGTATATTTTTGTCATCCGTAGCTAAGACGTTGGCTATACCAATGATTAATATCATATCAATCTTGTTTTAAACTTAAATTTGAGATGAGCTTAAGTTAGATGAAGTCGAATTGCTATTATTAGTAGACTTTAATATGTATTGTAATGTTCAGAATTTAAACTTTTAATATTTTTAATGCTCGGCTTTCACATTGCAGATTTCAGTGGAATTCGTTTCAACTTGCCGCACAAGAAGACTGGACTGGGATTCAACTCACCGTCGGGTAACAGCGGTGCCGCAAAGAAGAAACGTAAGAGGAACAAAAATCTCCAGGCCCAATACAATACCTTTCAGGCACCACCCCCCAATACTTCTGTACCCCCACCCAATATGTACGGCCCCAATCTCATGAACCAGCAGCCCCCTAAGATGGAGATGCCACCTCTACCGCCACCGATGCAGATCGAAAAGCCACCAACACCACCTCCAGTCGAAGATATACGCATACCACCGGAGCAGCCGCCACTTCCCAAAATGCCACCGATTAATACGTCTCAACCTCCGCCGCCGTTACCCCCACCCCAGCTTCCAAGACCCACGCCCCCCTCGACGCCCAATCAGAATTTGAAGAAGCCAAGCACTCCGTTATCGCAAGGCCCTGTGAAGTCAGCGGCTCCGACGCCCAGTCCCAACCCCGTAGGCGACTGGCCCGACAGTCTCAAGAACTACGTGAACCGCTGCTACGAGAAGTGCAAAACGCCGGTCGACAAAGATCAAGTCGAGATCATTCTCAAGGGTAAGATCACGCGTTCGGCGAACGACGGTTCGCTCTGGGTCAAGGACTGGGACAGAGAGCCGCTGCCAAGCATACACAGCGAGCGCATGACTATGACGATCAAGCCGCTGACGGTGACCGTATCGCCGGGCGGCCTACGCAAATCTGGACTGTCGATGACGCTGGGCGCGAGACTGGGTGCCAGGCAGGCGAACATGCTGCCACTATCCACCAGCAACAGCGGCAGCAGCTCCATGTCGCACAGGCGCTCCAAGTCCAAGAGCAGATCAAGGTCGCGCTCCCACTCGCCGGCGCCCCGCAAATACAGACGTAGCACGTCCTCGTCGTCGTCGAGCGAGCGCGAGTATAAGCAGCCGATGGCTCCCAGCTTACCTCCTCCGAGCCTTATGCAGAAGAACAAGAAGGCTGGCAGAGCTGGTGCCAACGTTAATCAGAACATGAACCCCAATACCAAGCAGAACAAGAAGAACAAGAATAAGAAGATCAATAATAATCAGAAGGCCAACTGTCACTTTTACTCAGAGTTCGGATTAACGGGCGGCAACGTAGAAGAGTTCGGTACCAAGGAGAAGCTGCAGCAGAGAGCCGCGAGATTCCACGATCCAATTACCAAGTCGACTCCACAGGTCAGCTTGGGTCCACAAGTCGGCTTAATGATGAAAGACGACCCCACCGCCGAGTTTGACTTTACTGGGCTGCACATTGTTGGAACTTGTAGAGATCTGGAGAAGCCCTACCTGCGCCTCACCTCGGTTAGTACTCATTTTTTTATCCTCTTTGATTTTTCTTTCTACTTCGACCACACTAATGTTCTCATACCAAGCTCAGTCGGCAAAATGTACATGAAAAACGAATCTTTCAATGATTAATGTTTTCGTCGCTTTTATTTGTATTTCATTAGTTTTAATAAAAAACAAGAATCATTTTGTATAAAAAAATGTAAGAACAGTGAACTATAGCGTTATGTGATTTTTCACAGGCTCCAGCGCCGTCGGCAGTGCGACCAGTCAGCGTGCTACAAAAGTCTTTAGTCCACGTTAAAAAACGTTGGGTCACAGGATCGGACTACCGTTACGCGTGCGATCAGTTAAAGTCAATCCGTCAAGATTTGACGGTGCAGGGCATTAGGGACGAGTTTACAGTTCACGTTTACGAGACCCATGCCCGCGTAGCTCTGGAACGTGGCGACCACGAAGAATTTAATCAGTGCCAAACGCAATTACGAATGTTGTATTCCGAAATCGGTGGTGAAAATCGCTGCGAGTTTGTCGCTTATCGGATACTGTATTATATCTTTACCAAGAATACGTTAGGTATGTATATTAGCTTATTAATTTATCTATAACTAATACAATTTGGTGAAAAGAAATTTATAGTTACTGATTGACAATGAGCAGTAGATAGAAATGTATCAGTTTTATACGTTCTTTAAAAACAGATTTTAATAACGGTTAAATACACCAGAATATGGTGTATTTAAAAACAAATGCTTATTGGATATCGAGAAGCATTTTTGCTACTCGAAACCCATATTCTTAACAAAAATAATTTTACCTTGCAACTTATGTTACAGATTTGACGACAATACTCGCAGCGCTTTCGGACAATGATAAAAAAGACGAATGTGTATCCCATGCGTTAAAGGTCCGGTCTGCTTGGTGGTGTCGCAATTTCCATAGTTTATTTAAACTTTACAAACAAGCTCCAAGAATGGCAGCATTCCTCATGGACTGGTTCATAGCCAGGGAGAGGAAACTTGCCCTTAAACAAATGATTAAATGGTACGTATTGATGTCTTTGACTCTTTCTTTTAGGTTTGCACTGTTGTAAGCTTTTGCGGCAAATTTTTTTCATATTATTTTCCTGCCGATGTATTTATTTATGTGTAAAAGCGATTACAAAAATTTAGATGTTTTTGCTTCTTTTAAAATGCTTTAAACATTTATTTTTGTTTTATTTTGTGCATTATATTTATGTTATTTTTAGAATTTGTAATCGCATTTAAACTTTAACATTTATTTAATTCAATTTTCGTTTTGTAAAACTATGTGTATACTATGTGATTACAAAACAGTGCAGATATTTTTTTTTTAATTTTAAGTGTTATGAACGTAAAACAAAAAAAAAGTACAAATTGAATTCGTGCATGATTTTTTTTTAATTTCATTTAAAAAAGAAATGAACTCATGCTAAAATAACAAAAATTATAGAAAGTATAGCCAGTTGAAATTTGTGTGACATCCCAATTGTATACATTCGTGACGTTTTTAAAATAATGTTATTTATGGGAAAAAGCACGTCTCAAATTATTTTCACATAAACTATCGATTTAAAATAAAAAATGTCATACAAGATTCCAATTGAGGGACCAGAAAGAGAAAGGGCGCGTAAACTTTTTTCGCAAGTACTGACCAGCCGCTAGTTTTTGTAATTGCTGGAATCCTAAATGAATTGATTGATTAATTTAGAGAACTTTATTACGCATCTTTCTCATATTTAAACTAAATTCCCATCTTTACCCGTTTTTGTTTTATTTACGTAAAACGATGATTTTATAGGTTGCAAAAATTTCATGAATTTTTATTTCAACTTGCCAGAATTTTTTCGGGATTGAATATTTTTTCTCCAAATTTTTATAAAATATTCTTCAACATATTCTACAACTTTCAAAGTGTTTCCGAAGTTTTGAAAATATTTCAGTCCCATATATTGAATTTTTCAATATATTTCTTTCGAAATCTTAGACTCGAGCGCAGCTCGCGCCAAGCGCCTGGTCCCGTTTGTTATTTTCAATCCGCTCTCATTTTGTTTCTATATCCTCTGTAGGTCTGAAACATTTTTAGAAAATTTCCTTGAACCTCAAGGAAGATATTTGTTACTGGAAGTTTTAAAAATTCAAAACTTCCTCGAACAAATTTTTCGATTGAAAGCACTAACCTACGATTTCAAAAGAAATACTTTTAAAAATTCAATACACGACTAAATATTTTTAAAATTCCGGAAACACTTTCGAAATCGTAGAATATGTTGAAGAATATTGTATAAAAATTTGGAGAAAAAATATTCAATCCCGAAAAAGTTCTAAAGAGTTGAAATGGAAGAAGTCATGAAATTTTTGTAAGCTAAAATCATCGATTTTCGCAAATAACACAAATACGAGTAAAGATGGAAATTTGATTTAAATTTGAAAAGATGTGTAATAATAAAGTTCTTTACATTAATCAAACAATGCATTTAGGATTCCATCAATTACAAAAATCAGCGTGCTGGACAGTACTTACGCTGTGAAAAAAATTTACGCGCCATTTCTCTTTCCGGCTTCTCAATGGTTGTCAAGTCCTTGTGAGTAAATAAAATTTTGTATCTTTAAAATTTATGAAGTCGATAAGGATAAAAAAATTACCTTTGATAGTTTATTTCATTGCAATTTCTAAAGATGTTTTTGTGCTTTATCAGTGAGCAAACAAGTATTGCACTGCACAAGTTAAACATAAACTTTTCCATTATTATGTTCATTTTTGTATTCAAAATTTTCTATTCATTTCTAAGATTCAAAAAGAATTTACGTCTGGGTTTGTGATAAAAAATGCTAATTAGTGTTCTAATAATATTGAAAATATTCTATCAAATATATTTTAAAATAATTTTTTACAATTATTTATATTTTTAACTTATGTTCAATAACACAGACACAAAAATATTAAAGAAGTATTCTATACTTGAGATCTGACTAGGCTATTCTTACGTTTAGTGATCCACTACACCCGAATCTAAGTTCAGAACAAATCCCTCATGTCACAATCTTGCGATATCTTACATTTTAAGAATTCTGAGGTATCTTAAATTACCAATCCAAATAATTTTTTTTACTATTTTGGTGAATGGTATTAAGTATATGCTATTCATCATCTCGGTCAATAGTATATCACACATCTAGGGAGGAAAAGTAAGGATGGTCTCAGATCGCATGGAAATTGTCACCCGAGCCGAAGGCGATCTAAGGCATTCTTTTTTACTTCCCGTGGTGTGTATACTATATTTTTGTCTAGCGAGACCGAAATTACCACTGTCTCAAACCCGCCCCGGGAAAGTGGTACTTTCAGCCCGCTAGGCAAAAATGTGCATTTTCGTTGCTGGTATGAGGAAATAGTACACTACACATCCAGGGAGGAAAAGTAAGAATGGTTTCAGATTGCATGGAAATCTCGCCTTCGGCTCGGGTGACAAACATGCGATCTGAGGCATTCTTGTTTACTTCCCATGGTGTGTATACTATTTTTTTGCCTAGCGAGGCCGAAATTACCACTGTCTCAAACCCGCCCCGGGCGGGAAAGTGGTACTTTCGGCCCGCTAGGCAAAAAAAAAAAAAAATCGCCACACGGAAGGAAATTTGGCCAGTCCAGATCTCGTGTTTGCTACCCTTTACACGGGTTCCGAACTGTTTAGGTTCTCCCCTACGTACCGTAATCTTCCATTGATCGACGACAAGTAATATATAATACGAGTTATCAAAATAATTAATAAAATTCTTTAGCTTCGTAATTTAAGATATTTTGGAATTCATAAAATATAGGATCAAAATTGTGACGGAATAAACTATTTCTGTCAGATTCAAATTCAGTGGCTCACTACTCATAAGCCAGTCAGATCTCATGTACAGAATGCTTTTTCATTTTGCGTGCCTGTGTAATTTATTATAAGATTCATATCGTTTAGACCTACGCACATAAAAATGTAATTAATTATAGCATATCACCGGGTGAGGAAGAATATGGTGCTAGCTCGGCGAAGCGCATGAAAAGATATCAAATCAGAGAAGCGCAGAAGAAGGTGCTAGCTCAGGGGAGCGCGTGAAAAGGGTCTAGCTCAGTTGAGTATGTAAAAAAGTGACAATTCACGGTTTTCGTTTTTCGTTGACTTTTAAATTGAGAACCGCTGCAGAGTTATAAATTAGTATATTATGCACCGAGGGCGTAATGTTATTCCCTAGTGCAATATACGATTTTTTAACATATCCACCATAAAGTTCGTACTCGTTCACTGCCGAAAATGAAAAAAAATGCCACATATTTATTCCCTAACCTCACACTAGTATACGTCACCATGCGCGTTTTGTCCCCGAACCGAAGGCGAGCTAACATAAGCGTGGCGTTGGGAAACTAGAGTGAAACACTTTATTCCCGGCTCGGCGGTGAAAGAGTATACGAACTTTATGGTGGGGTGTTAAAAAAAAATTTCTGATTGGTTTTTTGATCTAATAAGAGGCTCTTTACACGGCTCTTGATATCGTAAAACAAATTTAACTTTTTCTAACTCTGTAGCGGTTCTCGATTTAAATGCCGATATAATACGAAGTCCGCAAATTGTCGTCTTTCTTACGCGCTAAGCCAAGCTCGTACATTTTTACACACTCCGCTCAGTTAGCACCTTTTTATGTACTTGTCTTAGTTAATACCTTTTCACACGCCCTGCCGAGTTAGCACCTTATTCTTCCCACCTAGCGATAAGTTAAAATGTGCTTATAAAATAGAAATCAAAGTACCTATTTTCCAGCGTATATTAATTTTTGTTAATTGTAACTTTTTTTTTCACTTTTTTTAATCCTAGTGGACTAATATATCGTTACTGCAATTTGTAATCGCATGCATTGTTTCACATAACAAAAACATTTTTCTCAACAGTATTACTTTTTATCAAACTCAATAAAGCACTGATGATGCTTTAGAGCAAAGCAGTCAAAGGAATGAGAGTGAGGAGAGTCGCCATTAGCGCTCGTAAGGCGCGAACATGGGACTTAATCGATATCAGATTTCTGTTTCAGGCTAGCAACGAACATCCTCTTAAAAACCAAAAATTTAGTTTTAAATTAGATATATATATATATATATATAAATACATTGATGTAATAATAATTTAATTATCGTATAATCATCGATAGAAGACGACTAATATCTTGATTTCTTCTGCTGTTTAGCTATCGGCAAAATGTGGCGGTTGATTTCATCATTGCGGAATTGGCGTTTGAATCGTTGGAGAAGTATTATGAATTTGTCGCTGAGTTCGGATTGGCTTACGCTGATCCCGAACGAAAGCAACTCGACTGCAAGACGAGCAGTTCTTCTGTAGGTGCTTGGTAGAGAGATTATAATAGTATGCAAGAGCCAAAACCTGGCATTAGCTAAATGCAATGTCCCAATTCGTTCTTTCTTTGTTCGTACACATGAAATCTCCCGTTCTTCTGGATGATTTCGAACGAGAACTAAGACTCATAAGTTACATCATAAAATTCATCGTTGCCTATACATTTCAAAATAAATGTAATCTCAGTTTCTCGTGGCTCTTTCGGAAACGGAACAAGAAAACGCGAGACTACGGCGAGGAAGTTTTTAAAGGATTTATCTAGATAAAGAAGTTCCAAGGGACGAACAGAGAGGAGAGAGGGAAAAAAGATAGAGCTGATACAATTATCGTTTCCGAATCAGATATTTGGAAGAGGACCAATGGCCTCTCGTTACATATATTTATATACATATATGTATATGCATGAAAGAAGTATTCTACGCTAAAAGGCAGACCGTGCGTGTGCTTTTCCAAATATTCGATTCGTTTAAGTTCAATCCTTGTACAAAGTTCATAAACGTGTAACATATACGAGATAATGAGAACGCTCCGAAATCCCTTTCACGTTTTCGGAGACCTTATAAATGATTTATTATTCTTCATTCCCGGCGCACTCTTAAGCGTCGCAACGTGTTATTTCTTCTTTTGTACAGTTTTATTAAAAATGCTGTCTCTTTCACGATGCATTTTGTAAATATATTCGCGACGAGCGGCGGATCATCAAGTGCTGACTCACCGCTAAATTTGTACAGTTGTACTGTATGTACATTTATTTTCATGGCTGGATCTTTTCTCGATTTTTTCGTGATGTTCTGCCCGTTTGCAGGATATGCGCACGTGCTTAAATTGCATATCCATCCACCACATTTGCTTTCTTCTTACTTTTCAACTCATGTTGAATCATCCCGCTTTCACGATTCGAATGTAGGGAATAATCCTGCTACCGAGCTTTTGGGCACCCATTTTTAACAGCTAAACCCACTTGCATTTTCTCGACAGTAAGAATTATATGATGATTTTTAAAGCTTTAAGAAGATTGAAAACAAAATCTAGGATGCTTATTTTATTGGAATGTCTGGCACATTCCGGGCAAATTTTTTTCATCAGTTTTCCCACACCAAAAAAACGTACGTATCTACACACAGGACATGGAGTTAGATGAAATTTCCCTCTTTCGATTTGACGGCTTCTGGAACTCTTGACAGCACCTACGGCCCCAAGGAAGACAGGAAGAAGACGAATCGGATCGCGGGAGGCAACCTTCATCGTTATAGCACATGTTTACCTTGATTAATAGGATACGACCAGCAACGCATCATTTTAAAACATAATACCATATTAATAATAAATAATAACATCATTAACCATCTGTTTGTTAATATTTATATTATTGTTAATTTTTTTGAAAAGAAAATAAAATAAAATATTATTACATAATGAGTGCGAGGATGATGAAAGAACGTTCGTGAAAGAGTGGGAGAGTGAGTAAACGTGATTATAGTTAAATAAAAAAAAGAATTTCATTTGAAAATAATCGCGGTGAAAGTGCTGAGATTTAAATAGCGGAATCGTATGAAATTAATGAAATTTTAAAGCAAATCGTCAAGATTATTTTAAACATCCACCAGCTCTACATGTACATCACACACACACACATACACAACAAGAAGGATCAGCATTCGTATATTAAATAAATTATTCGATATTTTGGAAATTACATTTGTTATTACTTATTAAACCCAATGAACAAACAGAATTCCCTTTCTCCATTTTGTATTCCTGTAATGCTTCCGTTTATTACAGAATTCCTCCTAATTACAATAATGTGTGTATATATAATATATATTAATAGCTGATGTAATACAATAATATTATATATATATTAAAATATTAATTAAATAAAAAATTGTAACAACTTGGTGAGAGAGGGCGTCCGCGACAGAAGGTCGGAGGGCGGACGACACGCGGCTTTGTTTGTTTGTCTTTTCTTTCTTCATTTTTATTTTACTTTTATTTTTATATATGTGCGCACGTGTATATATGTTGCGTGTACATATATAAAAATAAAATACTTCTGTACTTTGTTTAATTGTTTATTTTTTTTTATTTTTTTAGTTTTATTCTGTTTCTCTGTTTTTTTTGGTTTGTTTAATTGTCTTCCGTCATCTTGATTCTGCTTCTTTCTCTTTTGTTATTCCGCTTCTTTGCTCGTGTTTACACGGAGAGCGAGACGAAGCTATTGTACTGAGTGATGTTGCGCTTCAGGATGTCGGCGCAGGGCCCGAGAACGCGCTCGAAGCGCGCCCTGTCCAGTTTCACACACTTTAGGGGTCCACGGGCGACGACTGTAGCGGCCCTTGGCCTGTCCAGCAGTAGGGCTATCTCACCTGCACAAAATTCAAGATTCACGTGTCAGTTGGATGTTTACTTTATTACTTTTTGTTTTCGACGTATTCTATGAAAAGTATAAAATAGTTTGCATTTTAAAGTTTCAATTTTTAGTATCGTAATGACCGAGTTATGCACTTGCAAAGTCTCAACATAAATTAACATTGTTTTTATAAATATCGCACGCTTTATTATTTCATTATTTTTTAAGTTTTTAAAAGAAATCTATTTATAGCAATATCTCTGACAGATCTTCTAAAAATAAGTTTTAATTTTGAGAAACGCATGTATGTAACACATTTTTTACAATTTCTAATTTTACCTCTATAAACTAAATACTTATATACTTAAAAATTGTAAAAGTATTAACTTAAATTTATTTTATATTACTATGTGTAAAATAACGAATGTTTTATCTCAAGAATAGCAATGGTTGAACAATTTATTAGTGAATCTATGCTGTAACATTATTTTAGACTTGTGGAGACTCGGAGAATTAGTTACCAAAATATACTAAATTTTCCATTTATAACAATATTTAGTTGTAATACAATTCTTTATATCCAAAAATATTTGTAAATTTAAATGTAAGGTAAATTTTCAAGTAATAGAATATTGAAACGATATCGGAAATCTCATGTTAAATTTGAAATTACTTTTCAATGCGTATTCCCTGAGGCAACGGAGGAATAAAATATTTTCTAGTGAACCTTTCTCCAATCATTGCATTCTTAACAAGTTTTCAAAGGACATTGGTAGAAAGTAATCTAAAAAGGATTGGAATTTATTTGAAAACAAAAAAAAAACAATGTAATTTTTAAAGCAATCGTTACTGTTTGTCATATACACAGAATCACAAAATTATATCAAATTTATATATATAACGCGATTTATGATATACGTTTCGGAAACATTGCACAGTACTTAAATTAACAATGTCTATTTGACTGATGCTAACATTAAAGCTGAAGCACGAGAAGATACATATGTACATTGAATTCGGTAAGACACACGTTCTTCGTAAACTTTAATTGATTTTTCCAACTTTTCCAATTGTTTGAGTGGATCACTTTTTATGTACGTTAGAGCATCGTTGATAAAGTTTATACTTCGCCATTCGATTATTCGTCCAGTTAAGAACCTCTAACTCGTGGATTTGAACGATACAAAAAGAGTATCCATTTTCAGCGTTTCAAATCTGTGGCGTTTAACCAAAATGGAAAAAAGAATAAAAAATATTACATGCAGCGTGAAAAATAAAAGTAGGGCATCGGACGATGAAAGTATTTTTCATTATGACGTTTGTAATACTCGTCGGATAAGTCCGGCTTTCAGAAGCATTTGCACTTTGCTTCTTTTTCCCTGTTTATATTAATTATGTTTGCATATTTATTGCACAATTAATTAAATGATTGGCATTTTCCCTTTTAATATGCGTACGCTGCCCTTCTCCAACGTAACCTTATAATTCGTGTAAACTTATATCAGATTCGGTGAAGAGAAAACACGAAATTCCTTCGTTTCTCAACCGCTCAAAGTGAATACTCGTTTTGGTACTGTGTCCATAAAAATCTATAAATCTCAATATCCTAGGCTTAACTCATAGCCAATAAATAAAGTTTTTTCAAATAAAATTTTCCATCTCTCGACAAATTACAAGCATCGTTGAAGACGCGTTACTTTATACATATAAAACAATGAGAAGCAACTAAAATACATACCAAAGTAATCGGAGGGTCCGAGTCGACCTACTTCCGCGGGATCCTCGGCTTCTGTGCGCTGCTGAAGAACTACCGCCGTTCCCTCGACGATTATGTAAAAGTCCTCGCCGGGCTCGCCCTGACGCACTATCGTCTCACCGTCTTCGAATGCCACCGGCTCCAGTGCATCCGCCACCGTTAATCTCTCCCACTTTTCCAGGGATTCTGTGAGCAGTGCAAGTTGCAAAAGTTTCGCTGCTTTAATGTGCGCGCGGACATAAAACGAGCGCCGATAGGAGAATATTACGTATATAAAAGGTAAAGGGAGACGTTTCCGGTTATTTGCGTTGAAGGAACTTCTGGAGCGAATGTAGGGGAGAAAGGACGAGGGAGGGAATGAAATGTTTTATTTTATCAAAAGTACTCTTTCTCTCTCTCTCTCTCTCTCTCTCGGCGTGGTTGATTTAGCCGCGATTATTATATGCGTTTTACATATTCGTGATGTACTGCGTTCGGGAAATCGTTCGGGTCAGTAATTACGAGTTTCAGGTCGATTATCATAAAAATTCAAATTATCCGATACGCCTGTATGGCGCAGTTTATGAAATTTCTGACGGACAAATTAATGTTACAATATTCTCAAATTTGCTGTAGTACAAATATAATGCGCAAATACGAGTTTTCATAATTCAAAGGAATCTCAAATTTTTAGTACAATTTTCCTAATAATCTTTGTAAACATTCGTTTACTTCAGTTAAAAAAAAAGTCATTATTTTTAATGAAAACCTTCGAGAGAGTAGTTTTAGAATAGCCGAGTTAAAGAATAGCACAGTCGAGTTTGAATTTACCCAGAATGGAGACCCTGGAGAGGAATTCCTCGTACATCTTGCGCTTCCTGATGGTCGAGCCCATGAGTATGCGCCTGTAGGAGTCGCGGTCTATGCCCCAGAGCTTGACGTCCGTCTTGGCCTTGACAGTGGCGGCGCGCGGCGTCCCGTAGATGAGGGCGAGCTCGCCGAAACTTCCGCCCTCGCCGATCGTCGTCATCAGTTCGCCGTTCACGAAGATCTCGACCTCGCCCTGGTCGATCACGTAGAAATTGTCGCCCTCGTCACCTGCGCAACGATCAAAAATCGGAACGATATTGTATACCTTAAAAGACTCGCTCGCGGATTCTTCGATATCAAAGGAATGTAGCCATGAGTTTACAGCTACGCGGAAGGGGAGTTTATTGGAAAAAGCACCTCGCGCTCGTTCGCTTCTTGTTTGTTTGTCGCGTATAGGAGTAGGTTTTATGGGGGGAGGAGGCGATATACGTTGTTTATCTCGGTGCCGGAAGGATGACTTTGTATATAAGACAGTGAAACGCCTAAGATTTTTTCCCTTTGTTCGGTGCGTCTGTAGCTTTTATTGCTCCGGGGGAGAAAAATTGAACCTAGCTAGAGCCGCGCTCGCGCATTTTTCTTCCGCGGAACAAAACAGCTCCTCCTTTATATCCACGGAATATATAAATATGAATTCCCTCGGCGTGTACATCTTCCTCGGGATGGAAATGTGTTTCATACTTTCTTTCTCCCGTCAACGTTTCCTGCGCTTTTATATATATTAGCATATAAAAATAATCTCGTACAAAAAAAAGACCTCGTTTCCCATTAAATTCAGCTATATAATAAAGTCTCGGTAAGCTCGGCAGCGTTTCGTAAGCTCGCGGCCTGTACAGCCTCCTCCTGTCCATCTATAATAAATCAAACTCAAATTCCACGGGAGAGCTGTCGAGGTGCGCGTTGCGGAAAATATATATAATAATGAAACATATATTGACCGGAGTGGAATAAGAAGCCCCGCGGACCGACGGTTACATTGTTATCGAAATTTCAAAACTTTATTCCGCGCGAAGGAAGTTTTGTCGATTAAAAGGGAATCTGGTGCGTGAAGCAAACGGTCCAGTCCATCAATCATCAAGTCCTAAATCCAACGGAATTCTGTATTACCGTGTTTTTATATATATATATATAGGAACTAAACAGTTTCTTTTATTCGTCGATGAATTATTATCATAACTTAACGATATAAAGTTTCTTCGATTTCATCGGGCACCGCGCGAACTTATCCATCGAGCTCATAAATCAAAGGGAAATCTCGCGGAAAGTCTTTTCCAAAAGCAGTTTGTCATGGAACCGCGGATAAACGAAAACATAGACGTGTACAATAATTCTTGCCTGCGGATATATACAGAAATACGTGAGCGATTTCTTTCGGACAGCCAATAACTTTTTGCCTACACGCTTTAAACCGCACTTGATACAAATGTCGCCGTATTATATAAATAAAGACTGCGCGCTTTCCTATTGGTCGCGTTATTTTGAAAACACTTTGGAAAATTCTCGTTCTTGTGTGTTTTCCGCGATATGCAATTGCCGTACGAAATAAACAAAATTATTGTGTAACAAAGTAAATGAGCGAGACGCGAGCGAAAAGCTATTCGTTCGAGTGTGAAGCTATATATTCCTTTGTCAGCAGTGAACAATGCAGTTCAATAACTGCTGAATGCTCCAATGTATTGGGAAACAAATTGGCGTTACTGGCATCACTTAACCTTCAACACCCTCGAGACCCCAAGCTTGAAAAATACATTAAGTGCACGCTCGGGGAGTAATCGCAGTCACTTAAATCCTATTAATTGACGACATTTCTTTCTTGTAATTACAATTCTTCAACCGCGCTTTCCTCGCCATGCACTGCTTATACTTTGTATAGCGTTTTTACTTGTCATCTCTATATTAGAAATCAATCGAATGCTGTCGTTAAAGTTCTTCTTTTTGTATACCGAAAAAGAATTCAAAATGCTCATGGCCGATTTTATTTCATTCAAATATCGTATCGACAGCAGTCAGTTGAAATACTAAATAAAATCTCTACATCTGGCTTTAAACATCAAACAACCAGAGAGTTTAAGCTCGCTGCACTATACGGAATCATTCCAGGTCAGCGAGAA
>UELU01144678.1:82025-135545 GCA_900490025.1 Megastigmus dorsalis
GTAAATATACATTGCTTTTTAATCTAATATTATTATTAATTAACCTAATATTTAATATATTTTCACATGAAATTTCAGGTACTATGCATGAAGTTTCAAGCAAGTGCATTAAATTTAGTCAGTGAAAAATCGTATGAAATTTCATGCATTTGTACATTACTTTCAAAGCATAATCAATGAAAAATAATGTATCTACATGATTTTTATTTCATGTACGTCGATAAAATTTTGCTTCCAGTACTTTACATTAAATTTCATGCATATATTTTTAACAGTGTACCGAAAAAGAATTCAAAATGCTCATGGCCGATTTTATTTCATTCAAATATCGTATCGACAGCAGTCAGTTGAAATACTAAATAAAATCTCTACATCTGGCTTTAAACATCAAACAACCAGAGAGTTTAAGCTCGCTGCGCTATACGGAATCATTCCAGGTCAGCGAGAACGAGAAGCCCTCGCCGTCGGCTACTCTAATCGCGCTATACGATCTTAACGGCGCGTTATCGCGGCAAGCGAAGAGGAATAAAAAAGAAAAGAAGAAAAAGAACGGCATAAAGGTCGAGCGGATGAGGATGATGACCTTGACGTATGATGGGCTCGCCGGGTAGTATAGTCGCGGGGAACATGGCGTCGAAGATGTCGGAGCGCTCGTTCTCGTCGAGGTGGGCAAAGAGGACGTTCTTGGCGATGGCCTTGCTGAGCGCGGCCATAGTCTTGTAGTCCTTGGGCACGACCTTCTTCACGTAACTGGTCGCGTCCTCCTCGGTCACGGGCTCAGCGGATATGCCGCCACGGCGACGCGGCACCTGCGGTCCTTGCTGACCCGCTGGCATGTCCTCGGTGTCCTCGGGACTCGCCGCGATCTGCTGCTTCGCATCGTGCGCTTGCTGAAACCACAATGCGACATAGCGCGTTAATAATTGAACCTTGCTTTAATGGCTATTGTTTAGCTTGGGAGTCGCGATAATTTTCCATTCCGCCCGATGCAGATATAATTTATTGTAGTTCTCGTTGGCTGGAGTTTGGGGAAATTTGCATCTCGTTATGTGTAAATTATAATTGCTTCGACCGTTATAGATTCGTGTACTAATTGCTGCTGCTGCGGTTATGTTAATTTATATAGTAAAAAAGTACAGTGCAATCGATACAGTCGTTTTAGAAAGATATTGTATGCAACCTCCTTTATTCTATTTTGGCTCAATTCTATACGCAAAAGAGAAGTATAGGAAGATTAATGTTTTTATGCAATCGGCCCGGTATTTTTTCAATATTGTTTCACAAAATAAGATTAAAATGAAAAGAATACATTATACGCTGGGTCAACCAAAATGGTGCATAATACGGACGTGCATTAAAATAACGAACAAAATATTTTTAACGACACGGAATAAAGACTGGGGAAGCCGCCGCGCCAAGAGCGGTATAGCAGCACCACTAGTTTCTGGGGTACTGGTTACCCCCCATTTCTTTTCTTATCTCGAAACTTTACACTCATCGAAATCGAATAAAAAATCGTTTCCGATGTAAAATTTTCCGCTCTTTCAATTGATGTGAACCATTTTGTTCTAGTCTAAGCCGTTCTCGAGATATAAGCAAATAAAACTTTGAAACTCTGTTTTCGCAAGGATCCTCTGGACCTAGGAAGCTGCAAATTTGAAAATCGGTTTTTTCGACCCCGATTTACCTAATAACCAAAATGCAGTCGTTTCTATTTCATTTGTGTTTTGTATCTTGTTACTGTACTATATGTATCTTGTTTATTGTACTATAGCATGGGCGAATGGTTCACCCAGAAAAAGTGAACTGTTCTCTCGTTTGAAGGGCAAACAGTTCGCCGTACGTGTTAACTAACAACAGCACGAGTTGGGGCACCTGCTCCCCCAGTCTTTTTTCCGTGAAACACAGTAATTTCGTAAAAAAATATGATTTTTTATTTATTATAATTATTGTATTATGCTTGAAAAATGGGCTACATGAATTTTGTAATTATACAGGTGTAATATATTCATAATGTTCAAACATATAGTATTCAAACTTACAAGTAATGTATAAACGTCACTTAGTCGAGAAATAAATCATTGGATAGGCAAATATGTATTAAAATTTATTTTTATACTTTATCTAAAATTCGTATCCATTTCAACGTATTGACAAAGTTGGATCCGACCAGAGAGTCATTTAAGCAGTCACCAATGTAAATGTTTACAAGTCGGTTTTTACGAGCCCCGAATAATTGCTTCATCACCCACTACGAATTCAGATCCGTCATGAACGCATGCACAAGCACGACAACGAGTTTCATCGACTGTACATCGATATAAGCATCGATAAATCACAATATCGAAAAAAAGTCCATTTCTCATTTATACCTTACTGTGTGAAAATCGATCAGAGTGTAGAGCACGCGAAGCTTTCTCGGCCTGATAAGATCAAACACGGAAACTAGGGGTTGACGGGTTCGCGGAGATATCGCCGTTATCGTTTCTCTCTCTCTTTCTCTCTTTCTGTCTCTTCGCGCAGATAACGGCAAGAGCTGCGGAACACTGGACCAAGGTTATTTTCGTCCAAGTATGCCGAGTCAACTCGTATATATATCCCTTCCCGCCCCGATGAACTTAAACAATCGGCCAAGAGGGTGTATTCCATTCGGAAGCATGGTATACCGTTAAATTGCAGGACATGACGTTAGGAAAAAGGGAGATCGAGCGTTTTTCTTTTTAACGCTGTATACCAGGGAGAAAAAGGTAAATGGAATGTGGCGAGAACAGGGAAGACACCATTAATCTTTCGTTCAAAAATCGTTATGTACACATCCTACGCCGACGAGAGAGTTCGACTATACTATAGGAAAATTTAATGGCTTCGTCGCTGCATGCAATTTCCCTTTGATACGCGCTTCAGATTATATCCTTTGGTTTCAGCGCCAAATTGATTTGATTTTATAAATTGAACATTTCTGGGAGGGGGGGGGGAGGGTGTAATGGCTGCTTAGATGTAAGGGCTGATTAAGTTGTTAAGTATAATCGATCGATAAAAGCACTTATGTGATGTAAGTATTTATTAAGATGGAATGCAAAAATACGTGTAGGTCAGAGGAGTATCAACCTTGCCATACCGAGAACAGCTTCAATTGCCTTTTTTGAAATGCACCTACTTTGCACGCGAAGCGAAGCGATTGCTGTATTTTCAACCTTTTTGAAGCAAGTCCATAAGTCGTTTCTTTTTGTATGCACAGCGAAATTCGCGAGAATTCAAAATATTTACAAATTTTCAAACCGTAAAGTATAAAAATAAATAAAAATTCCGAAGGCATAATTGCCGCCATTTAAAGGCTAACTGCATTTAAAATTTATGTTTTACCAGCCTCATATGGCATTCGGCAGATATAAACTCTATGTGGAAGAGTCGTGAAAAGTCGAGGTTACTTTAGCTGTATATATTATTTCAACCTTTGAATTTGGAACCTCCAAGTGTGCCCGTTTAAAGTAAACGAAAAGCGCTTATATATTTATGCAGATATTCGAACTTGCAAATGATTAAGAGTTCCGGGAATGGGTATATAACAACTATATTTCGAGAACTGTACAAATAACTCAAAATTGATCGACAATATCTCGAGCGCAGAGAAATAATAATAAGCACTCGTGTTGTTTTTGCATTAATGAAATCTATCGATTTCAGAAATAATAAATGCGGTCAATCTATTCCCATCAAAAAATACTCTCAAACCCGGTATATTTTTAAACTAGCGGATACTGCTTCTAACAGTTTTAGGTACACTCAACTTCAGGTCTGTTCACGAAGAAAATATTTCTATAAATGAGCAGCAATTTCGCGTTACATAAGTTTTTACTCGTTAAGGCCTCTACTGCACATAAGTACAGCTAGTCACTCTTGTAACTTTGCACGTTGTATCGTAGCTCTTCGCGCAATTATTACTTGCAGGCACTGAGCAACACCAACGCGAAATCTTCATCCAGAAAAAAAAGCTGTAAACTACTTAGAAACGTGTATTTTTTTTTTAAATTGACATCATCTAAACGACTCATCCAAGCGCGCGTCGCTCGATCGCAACATGGAAATGGGAAGCTAATTGCGCGCTAGGTGGAAAAAAAGGGATATCTGAAAAAACTTTCACGTCCGCCAAGCATCGGCCGCGGCAAAGTATCATTCGTGACGCTGCTGGTTTACACGCGATTGCGTGTGTCACGACCCACGAACTTTTAGGGCTGTATATAAGGTAGCGAACGAACCATTACGACGAACCTCTGCACGTTCGAATAACCTTGTCCGTGTACACTTTCACCGCGGCAGTTTGGGGGCAGCAGCAGCTACTTTTCTTTTTTCACGCGCAAAAAGTGCTGGGTGGCGGTATTGTATTAGAGCGCATGCAGCATGTGCCCTCGATGTATCTTACATATATCGTTCGGGGTTGTTTTGGCATCGTCATGGTTTTCAGAGGGAAATAAGCCACCCTTGTAGCGTTTGTAAACGATCTATTTTCTACATTGGGTTATTTTGGTGGAGCTGAGTCGAAGAGCATTGTTAATGCGCTGGAGGTTCGAAGATTGAACGTTTGATTCGATGGGGAATAGATGAGAGCAATAGATGAGAGGATTTCAAGATATTATCCGAAAATTGAATAAATACTCGTTAAAAATGGTTCAGGTCGGCTTGTCAAGATATTGGAACTAATTTTTGTAGAAAGGGAACGACGAGTTCACAAAATTTCATAATATCGCAATGATTTATTGTTTGGCAAAATTTCCATCAGCTTGAAACTTGTTAATTAAGATAAACTCGCGGCCGAGCTGACGCTCTATGTGCGCAAACCGAATTTGTCTTTTATCCACTTATAATCTGTTTGATCCTTGAGTTTGTACTTGCTCTGATTGCACAGTTGTTGGGCGCGCTGTACACGTCAGAAGTTTAAATTAAAAAGAAGGGGGCAAACGAAACGCCACACGGATATTGACAAAACACCAGCTGTATAACCGCGCGGGCATATAGGGATTCAATTTCGCGTATACAACATAGAGATAATGTTTTATTACGGCTTATATATACTTGGCGCGAGCGATGCAATTCCGTATATATACATATAAGAAAGATGTTCACTCGAGAAAACGTAAAGATACACAAGACCGATTGTTTTGACAAGAGGTTGATCTTGCTTGTCTTATCGAGCTGCAAACAGCTCTGCGAAGTTTGATACGTCATTGTAATTTTTCACTTTCTCTCTCTCACTCTGGGTATAACCGCAGCGGAGCGGCAGCATCAAGATGCCCGTATATACAACAATAAATCCTTATATCGCGCCGGCGAACGCTACGAGTTTAATGAAGTTTAACGTAGCGTCATCTCGAAGTTTTGTATAATTTATATTGTTTATTATCGACTCGTACAGCCGATTTGTTTAATACTCGTAGCCTTCTTCTTTGTTTTTATCTGAATTGAAACAATTAATTATAACCCAAGCGCGGAAAAGCTTACGTCACAAATAAGCTATACTTAAATATCCCATCGCTTATCGTTTGTAAAGAAACAAATCTACATGCTTGAACAAAATCATCCCCGATCCAAGAAAAACAACAACACTTAAACTCGTATCAGTTATTTACGTAGGAAATGAGCCGCGGTGCGCGTTTAACCGTCAATAAGTGTATACCGTCGAGTCCAATGGCAATCAATCTTGTTTACCAGAACAGAGAGAGAGAGAGTGGAGATCGGAAAATTTGCTTCGATCTTGCCGAAAAGCTCCGACTTATTTTTAACCCAACCCCCGTAACAGCTCGCCCTCTCCCTCTGCACATCCGTCATAAAGAGAAACCAGGTTAACTTGTCTCCTCCCCCGCGTGAGGAGGGGAAAAACGGAAAAATTCCTAAACGCGTATATATATATAGGGATAAGTACGATACTGTAGGCATAAATCACGGAGAATACAAATTAGACCAATTTTCAAGCTTACATATGTAGACGGGCAAAAAGCCGTTTAACGAACAAAGAGAGTCAGTGTGTGCATTGGAGTATAGGATTATTACACGGGAGAAAGAATACCAGTTGGCGTGGAACACCTAAATTATAAGGGAGAAATAATCACAAGGCAGTTTTTTTTTTGCGCCTGTACAATTTGCAGATATCGATTGCGTGCGGTTCATGTATATATCTGACGCGAGCGACAGCGAAAAGATTTTTCTTATTCTAAAATTTTATGGATCGTGTATTTTCAGAATGCGATATGTTAATTTGGACTGGTGGGATCATCAAGACTCTTTTCCCTGTATACTTAATGAAAAATTTGATGGAATTTTAATTAGAATTGCCTATATTTATTTCAAGTATAAGATGTTAATATATAATACCGAATGAGAGGGACAGATTAATGAATATAGAGCGGCTTTTAGAATGAAACTAAAGACGCAATTAATTCGCCAATTTAGCAGTATTACGATTTGTGCAATCAAAGAAAAACATTTAATTGTCCCGGTATAATACTTTGGAAGCGTTCAAAAATACCCAATTAGAAAAAAAGCTCGCGCAGTTTTACAAACAAAACACCACTCTAATTTATCTCCGCTTTGAAAAGGGAAAAAAAATCCAAAACTGTCAGATGCGAGGCGCATTCCGCCGGGCAGTTTAATCTCTGAATAAAAGCGGAAATTTTGCTACTCGTAAAAGGGCAACAGCCACGGCACGAAAAAAAGAATCTATCACTTTTCGGTAGTAAAAGAACATTAAAGTATCTGCGCGAGAAAGAGAAAAAAAGAAGAAAAAAAAGGAACAGCATAACACAACCAACGAAGAAAAGTCGTTCCGCTTACAAACGCTTGCCGCGGCCGCGGCCCTGGCGCTCGTCGCTGTTATACTAGAATTTTTCTAGATTAATGCAGGCCAGCCTCTCAAAGCCGGCTGTACAACAGGAACTAAAAAAAAAGTAGAAGAAGAAGAGAGTCGTCCCATCCCCTCCGCAGAGCATTCGTCAAGTGACGGTATACGCGAGCGAGAGAGAGAGAGAGAGCCCTCGAGACTCGACGGCAATTAAAATGCTAATAAATCCCTCTTCCCTCCGCCTGCACCGCGACGCGAAACTTTCTTCTCCTTCCTTGCTTTTTTTACTTCTATACCACCTCTTTCTCTTCATTCTTCATCGGCTCTTATCGCGCACCCACGCGTATATATATATATATATATATATATATACACACACTTTTTTTCCGGTCGACGTTGTATACGCTCTCTATCTCTTTTTTTTATCACCTTCGCTCGATCGCCAAGTGCTGCTGCACAGAAGAGTTTAAGGGCTCACGAGGACTCGAGCGCAGTTTTACTCTTTCGGAAAACCTTAAGGTTACACAAGATTCTCTCTCTTTCCGTCTCTCTTTCTTTCTTTTTTTCGATCTGCTGACTAAGAAATGGATATATAGAACAGAGGATTCTTTTATTTCTTCGAGAGATGGAAGAAGAAGAGACGAATGAAGCTAGGAAATTGTTTCGCGCGCGCCGCTTGAGAAACGAGCTTTTTCCGACTGAATAATGGCTTTATGGTGGGTCACATTTAAATGCGACAAGTTGAATATTTCCGTGGACTTGGACAAATTTGACGATCTTATTTTGGGAGAACAACGGCATTTGGCGGATTATTGTGTAAAGCTCTTTTGGTTCAGCATTGACACGGTTATAGATGATGTTTATCTTTGGATGAGGATGTGACTTTATCAGAACGTATTATTACTGTTCGAAATCATTCATTTTTAATGAAATCAGTGACCCTCGCGATAAATATTTTTATTGGAAATTTACATATCCGCATTGCTAATATTTATGTAAAATAACCTTCCAGTCCTTTTCGCATAAACAATATGAAAAGTTGAGTGAAAAGCTGCTTCGACCGAGTTTATTATATCCATGTTTATTTATATTAATATGCACGTTACATCCAGAAACTGAAGAAAGATTTATTCCGCGCGCTAAAAATATAAAAGCGAGCTTATACCTGCTATACATTACATGAAAATTTTACGATATATATGTATTTCATTATTCGCTATTTTTCCAGAAATTTTGTTTCCCGTGTTGTCGTCGAAATAAAAATATCAGTCAAGGAATTAAAAGGAGAAGGCTTTTAACGGGTAAAACAACTACTTCATCGACGATTAAAACAAACTTTATTTATATTTGAGTTGCATTATGTAGCAGTGCAATAATGTCTCGAATTCTCTCTCTTTCTCTCTCTTTCTGTGTCTCTATGAGTATATAGAGTTTTCATTTCTTATATATCTATATATGTTTGCGGTACGTGCTCGTGAGGAGTGTACAGTGTGTGCTTTATTTGAGGGCGCGGGGCAAAGCTCGAGTGCTTTTTATACACTGCAAGTGACGATGAGGAAGAGGAAAAGGGAGAAGATATTCTTTTGTTTGCCTTAAAATGTATTCAAGTGTTATTCGCGTGAACGTTGATTTTCATACCAGCTGCGCAGGTATACCCTGACTTTCTTTCAGAATTTTATTGTTTACAATTTTCCCTTTTCCTTTATACACCCCAGTTTGTGCGCTTTTAGTTATTTTTTGTAGCTGCGTAATGGTGTTGTAAAAATGGAATTTCTTTTTTTTTTTATAAAATGTTACCTATATGTTTTGGTTTTATGCTTCGGTTGCAGTATCGCGCTCGGTGAATGCACAAGTTGGTGAAGGGCGGCGTGCTTTGTATGCGACAGCTATCATTTTTCAAGTTGTTCTGGAATATATCGCGATGTGATAAATGTATTTAAAAAAAAAACAAAAAATTGAAAAGCTCTCCGGCGACACGGTGCAAAGAGTATATTTTTTATATTTACATTTTCCTATGTAACGCAGCAAAAGTATTAAAAGTTTTCAAAAGTATACAAAATCGCTGCCGCGGCAAGCGTTGGTAAGCCGATCGAATTTTCTTCGTGGGTTGTGTTTTTCTGTTTCGTTTTTTTTCCTTTTTTTTCTCTTTCTCGTGCAGATCCTTTAATGTTCTTTTGCTATCGATAAGTGATAGATTTTTTTTCGATGCCGTGGCTGTTGCTCTTTTCCGAGTAGCGAAATATTCCGCTTTTATTTAGAGATTAAACTGCCCGGCGGAATGTGCCTCGCATCTGACAGTTTTGGATTTTTTTTCCCTTTTCAAAGCGGAGATAAATTAGAGTGGTGCGCGATATACCAAAGCTCTGCCTTTTTTTGTTTGTAAAACTGCGCGAGCTTTTTTTCTAATTGGGTGTTTTTGAACGCTTCCAAAGTATTATACCGGTACAATTAAATGTTTTTCTTTGACTGGACAAATCGTAATACTGCTAAATTGGCAAATTAATTGCGTGTTTAGTTTGATTCTAAAAGTTTTAAATTTTACAACGGTATTAAATGTCGTGAGTTTGATGTATGCAAGTACACTTGAAATTACTTCCGGTTTAAATTACCCTATAGTCTCACTTAAGGAAACAGTAGATTATATTAGCCTGATTCGATACATCAGTATAATGTTATCGTGTGGTAATGAAATATTTACACAACACATTTCATCGCTAACTGTTCTTTTTTATATCATCATTTATGCAATAGTCCAATTTTCTTATATCTCCTTGAACAACTCACTAACCGATAACATCATCTGAGAATACGTCAAACCTTCAAACTCGATATTAATTTCGCATAAATAACCCTGCCTTTATCATAAAACAGTAAACCACAACTCTTCAACAAAATTCACCTACGTCAACCCCTGCACAGCTCGATCGCAACGCATCTCCATAACAATACAAAAAAAAAAGTCGAGTGCAGATGCAAAAGCACATACATGGCGACGTCCATTCGCTAATCAAGGGAGCCATGAGTTGCGCCGTTATGTATATATATAGAATACGAGTTATACGCGCTTCAATATAAAGTGCAGCTGTTGTCGATGTAAGCGCTCGCCGCGCGATGGCATTAAAACTCGTTGTCGACGCGAGGGTTCGGATATATGTGTGTATGGGAGAGCAGCAGCAGCATCAGCAGCAGCAGCTACAAGTGTGTGAAGTCGAGCGTCGAAAAAGCGCGTGTGCAGTGCACACACGAAGAAGCTCTCGGGAAGAAATGTACCCCGCGCTCTCCTCCATCATGTGCTCGGGTGTGTGCGTTTTTGTCCCACTCCCACTCTCGCTCTCGCTCTCTCTCTCTTTCCCCGGAGTCGGTTATAAATAAGCTCTCTCTAGCCTTGATGACAAGATCTACCTCCCTCTCTCTCTCGCGACGTTATTTTTTTTCATCTTGGCGTGTGCACACGCATTATACGTGTGCGCGCGGCGTGATTTCTGCCTTTTTTTCACGCTTTTACGGAGCCCGGATAATTGCCGAAAAAGTTGATGCTCCGCGCGTTATTAGACAATACTTCATTATCACTCGCAAGATAGATTAGTGGGGAATCGCGGTATACAGCGATCGGAATCTTTTACGTACAGGAACGTCGTCGTTTCGCCTTAAGTGAAAAACGAACGAGGCTGCGGGCGGCGGTGTAATGTTTGAGAGCCTGTGTCTCGCTAATTCTAATCATAATAATATCAATAATCGATAATTATTAATAGTAACGGCTGTATTGCACGAAACCCCGCGATTATTTGACACACCGAACCGAGCACCGAACTTTGTAATCCAGCGGATTTGCGCGCATAGTCAGGATATGGCCGACTTATTTAGATTTCTAAAAATAAAAGGCCCACGGCACGTGGGGACAAGAAACAAAAGAATTACACGAAACTTGGGGTGCTTTGTGTTACGGTAAACAACGTAAATGTAAAGGGGTCGATTTTATGAAATTGCCGCTAACCCCTCGTCTTGTATATACGGGCATGAAATATGTCGACGCTATGAAGGAGAGTGTAAGTAGACGAGAGCCGCATCCGGTCAGACACATAGTCTCACGGTACTGCTATACACCCATCCACTTATTATAACGCACATCTATAAATATGTACGGTATAAATAAGACTCTCGCTCTTATCTCGCTTGAATCTTTCCAAGATATACCGACACCAAACCCGTCGAATATATTTCCGTTGGCAAAAAGTTCTTAGCTTTATGCGCGCCCATACCTGTATTATATATTTCCACGAGGGCATTGTCTTTTAACATCTATATTTAACCGCGCTATGCGTCGAAATTCAAAATAGCTCATTTATAAAGTCGACTTTATCGCATAGAGGCGCGACGTGGTGCAACAATTTTACAATGTTTTAGATTTATTACGTGATTCTCGGGGCGTTTCTGAATTTTTGCGCGCGGGGCTACCGTTTATATACATACTCCGCATTCGTCTCTCTCTCTCTCTCTCTTTCGCACGCGCGTCTGCTTCCCCGTCCAGAATGAGATATACGCCTCTCTCTCTCTCTCTCTCTCTCTCTGTGTTAGTATTTATATAAATGACTGCACGGCACTTATATTAGGTGGCCCGTATCCGTGACGTGCCACGGCTTTCGGGACGTCCGAGGAGATGACCTGCTTACGGTTTCCGCATATCTTCGCGGCTCCGCGTCTCTCTCTCCCTTTTTCTTCTGCATCAATTTCTGCCGGTTCGGGTAAATCCGCCGAACAAAGTATACTTTGATATTGGAAATTGCTTTTTTTCAATAAGAGTTTTTTCCGTTACTTTATGCACTAGGATTTTTTTTTATAACTATTTTTTATGTTTTTCGAATATTCCAACTTTGATTGCGGATTTTTATGAATAGATCATGTATTTTGATTTCAGACGCAGTGAAAGATTAAAAATTTATAATGATTGTCATTATTAAGAGGATTTTTGTGACAACATGTTTTGCCTAGTGCAGAAAGGTTATTTCAATATTATGAAAGCTTTTGAAATGCCAACGACTCTCGGTCCATTAAATATCATGATAACTATTACAAGCATTTTACTCGATACAAGTCCATGTTATAAACTGGTATCAGAGAATTGATATAACTAGATAAATCGATAACAAATTGACCGAGTGATAAAGCTAAATTTAGAGGTTCAAAACATTTTTTGATTATAAATTTGGGAAATGCTTTACTTGAAAAATAAAAAGTATTTCCAACATCCCAATCTTAAAGCTCATATAATATGACACATAAGAAGATTATATATTGACTTTACTCTGCGACATTGTTCCGTATACTATACTTATATACTGTAAAAGAAAACTTCGAAGAGACTTTCAAAGAAATTTTGAGTAAGTCAAGAAAGTTTCGTCTCTGGTGATGTCCACGGACAAAAAACAAGTAATACAATTTAAGCATGAAATCGAGGGACGGTAATAAAGGAACAGAAGATGATATAAGAAAAGTTATAAGATAAAAAAATATTGTTTTTATATATTGGTTATACGGACTGTAAAAAACTATAATCCTTTTGAAGTGTATTGAAAAATTGTATTTATAATGTTTCTTATAGTTCATTTTTATATTCACTTTCTCAAATCCAAAAATTTTATTTGGAGCATATTTATTTTTTGCAAAAAGGTCACAATATTTTGTTTCTAGCTGTACACAAAACTATATCTGAAACTAACGTAAATCACAGAGATTTATTTCAGTTTCATGCAAATATTTTTACAGCCATAGGAAAACGATGTAAGTTTTCGTTTTATCTCTTTTAAAATAAATTTCAACAAGAAATAACGAACTAGAAATTCATTTACCCAAAAACTCAAAATCCAGAAACTAAAAACTGTATAAATTCAACGTTGTATATTCGTCAACTTTTTCGTTCACAAATTTCACTTGAATATGTACTTTTGTTGCACCAATCAATTATTTTAAAAAGAAAAATTTTATCTAGATTAAAACTTTTAATTAAATGTGTTAGCATTGTAGATATTTCATCTAAATAACAATTTATTTAATAATTATAAATTTTAAAAATTCGAATATTTAATTTGATTCATTATTCGTTATTTTTCTTTATATTAATGGTACGTATGTACGTTATTTTCGTTATTGATACATAATTTCGTAATTTTATACATAAATCCATTTAAATAATGATTTTAAGGGTATTGTTTCAATATTTAGCTCATATACATACAAGGGAGCGTCCACCAAAAACCGGCCAGCGGGCGCGCGCAGCGCATTTTTTGCGTAAAAGGCGCTCTCTTCAACTCGCCTATAACGATATCCTCCGTTGAGTGTGTCAGAAAAAAACAAAGCATGCATATCGATAGATTTTTTCCTGCTCTTTCTAATGGTGCCATTATTTTTACTCTAAAACACTTTTTTCTGGTCGAAAGTTCAATTTGAATGTTCAGACCATTCAAAAAAAAAAATATATATCATTTTTTGTTTGAATATAAATTTCACCATTCGAAAGTACAAGTCTTAAGCTACAAAACCCTAAATTTTCAAGTTGGAGAAATAAAGGGTTCAAAAGTAATAAGATTAAAAGGACAGCAGCGAGTGGCCTCGCGCTCTCTACGTACTGCGCTTGTATGCGACTTTATACTCGAACATGCGCGAAGAGCGCCTTTTAAGTACGCAAAAAATGCGCTGCGCGCGCCCGCTGGCCGGTTTTTGGTGGACGCTCCCATAAATATTAAAAACATGCTTTCGTTCACTGAATGAAACCCACTCACTCATAAATTACATAAAAAACGTATTTCTGAATCAGAATTAGAGTATGTAACCGTTAAAGGGAATCCGTACTCATCTACTTTACTATATTAGTAAAAAAAAAAGTTTTACATATTTTTTTCTTTCCTACTACGCAGAATGAGTTGCGGAAGTTCACTTAATATACGGTAAAGAATAGCGTCCTGGCTATAAAATATTAAAATATTAAAAATTGAATGAAAATAAAAACTGCAAATATTAGTATATATATATGCGTATGGGTTCGCATCAGCTTAAATATTAAAAAACGAAAAGTATTTCTTCAAAAATGACCTATTTACAGAATTAGGTCGGAATAAGATAAAAAATGTTGCATTGCATTTGCATATTTATGAAGATCGTAACGTTAGAGTGTTCACTTAAAAGATTAATTCTTATTGCTAATTACTGTGACAGTTACATGATACGTAATGATTAAGTCGATAAATGATGGCAATATTCGGTGTCAAAATAAAATATTATTTATCGTGTCCGGCACTCTACTGTTCATGTATCTGTACTTTATCTAATTGCATCAGTATGTTTCCATTCTACAAAGTCACCATTGTATTTGAAAATGAAATTGGTCTCCTTGGGGTCTTTGAGCACCGTAAGTCAGTAAATTTTCATTAAAAGTAATAAGCGAAATAAGCATTAGGAATCACATTTAAAATTTGTCCGGTAATCGAAAATTATGCTTTAGGAAATAATTTTCTATGTACTAGTGATAATTAGAACACATAAAGCCAGTGATAAGAAATCCCAAAGTACATTAATATAACCTTGTTTTGAACATATCACAGTTTGCTCGCACTTATTTGATGCACTTTTTTTTTCATCTCTGGAAAAATACGAATCTAAATTCGTCAGATAATATGTTGGATATGTAAAAAAATCATAATTGAATTTTGCCGTATAATAAAACATTTTGCTTATAATGGTCTCAAGCATTAACAAGATGGATAAATTTAGCTCTTGAATACCCTTATAATGCGAACAAATGGAGAAAACTGACTATACAAATTATTAATATCCGCTCCTTTTATGCTTGCGTATTATGTTTCAACTCGATCCGATGCAAGCTAATTACGAAAAAGCGATGTACAACAATTGTTTCAAAAATAATCTCTATCAAGAAATTCGTCATTGTTTATAAAACGTTTAACTTGTTGACAGACTAAAAAAAAAAGATTCAATACACTGCGCAGCTTTAATCAACTACCTCGCTTACTCGACTCTACTCTTCTTTATATGAAGTACAAAATGTTCCGTGAAACTTTATCCATTAAGGCGGTAACCAATTTCTTCTCCTAGCCTTTTCAGTGTCGTCTCAAAGTCAGTAAATTAACATTCCCGAAGTCTGCGAAAACTTTTTTTTTTCTTCCCTGCATCCCTTTTCTCTGACGGCACTAAATTAAACGAGCAACGACAATCACCGTAATTGTCAATTCCGGGATTTTCTAAACGATACGCGAGCTATTGTTTCATAATTTCAAAAAGTTTTACGGCCCATAAGCCGTAGAGGTTACAAGTTTTTAATAGTCCCCGCTGGGCGTACAGGCAATGCATTTAATATAACATCTTTAATATGCAGAATAACTGATTAGCGCCACGTGAACGAACACTTTAAGCATAACGGCATATAAATCTGGTTTAAATGTCGTAAAAGCTTATAACGATAATATAATAATAAATAACCCCGTTTAATTCTGCATGTTTCATGATCCTTGAAAATTCATTAATATAATTCTACAAACGTTTTTTTCGCAATAATTGAAAAAAAGTCATCAAGCCGTTCCGGCATATTCATATTTTGATATCAACAATGCCATCGAAACAACAGCAAACAAAAAAAATTAAAATAGTCACTCGGTCTAGTCCAAATTGGAATCGATCCGCTATATCTGAAATCGTTATGATAAGTATACAGACAACAACCCTCCGAGACTCTCCCCGCCTCCACAAAACTAAGTCGATGGGTTTCGCTAGATCTTCATCTCTCTCTCTTGTCCTCTTCTCTCTTTCTCTCTCTTGCACTTGGTTACAAAGTTCGCCTAGACTAGAGAAGTAGGGAGCGAGAAGAAGATGAAGCAGGGGGGAGAAATCTCGGGAATCTCGAGTGGAGAACGCGCGCGCGAGCAGAATCGATTTCCCGCCAGTGAGAGAGAGAGAGAGAGTGAGAGAACGGGAGAGAAGAAGAAGCAGAGAGAGAGGAAGAGAGATGCACGCGGCCTTGGGAAAGATTGAGGGTGTGGGAGAGAGAGAGAGAGAGAGTGGTTGGGACTTTCCGCGCGCCGGGATATTCGGTGCGATGACGGGAGCAAGGACGCGCTTTTGTAAAATCAATCCTCCTCCCCCCTCCCCCTCCCTCCGCGGCCGCCTTCCTCTTCCACCGAATCGAGTGCGAGAGCGAGCAGAAAGAAAAAAATAACACAGAGAAAGAACGGGAATGGATTGGTTAATGTGGCAATCGTGGAATAAGAGCGATTGATTCGAACGTGTGATTCGACGGTGTTCTCAAGGTGAGCTGTCTTTCGCGCAGTGTGTGCGTGTGTGTGCGTGCGTGTGTGAGATGTTCCTGGAAAATCGCTTGCTTTTGGCTTTATACTCTGATCCCTCTCTCTCTCTCTCTCTCTCTGTCTTTGCTTAGAAGTGCGATTAAACAATTGGGGGTTTTCTCTCTCTCACTCGAGATCAATTGATATTCGACGTTTCGAATCGTTTTAATCGCGCGCGTCCGTAGCTTTTATCTCAATGAATTATAATTATTTTAGTTTGCCCACAAGGCATTCGGGCGATTCTTTCCCGATTGAAAAACAAAAGCGACGATCGACAGCTTATACTTATCCAGTTATTAAACTCTTGCTCGCTATTACGAGGCTAGATCGTAAAATGCACGAGTGCGTAAACGTATAAACCGGGACAATTTGATAGGCTGAACGAAAATTAAGCTCTACTATTTCAAAAATAATTGGAACTTAACGCACTTTCCAAGTGAGTTAGCACTCGGGCAACGAACGAAAGTTTGACGCCTCACTCGATGGTGACTGCTATATATACATGCATATTATACTTCTCTCAATTTTGCAAGAATTCCGATTTTAATCATCAAAGTAATTATAATGGACCAAAGTGTGCAGTTCGATCAAAGTCAGCAGCCAGCCGTCACAGTGTTTGTATATATATATATGATGTGTATACAGCGCGACAAAAAAGTTGACACGAATTCCCGCTGAATACGGTCCGCTTAATGTGTGCGTGCGCGGGAGGAGAAGGAGGAGGAGGAGGAGGAGGAGGAGGAGGAGGCTTGTTTTGCCGTCTGCGGGTGTACAAGAGAGACATCGTGCGCACTTCTCCATTCGCACCCTTACTCGCTCTCTCTGTCTCTATGCTAATTAAGGGAAACTGGGCTACACCCACTAATAAGGACGTATCAGGGTGAAAGCCACTCTTGTAGCTTCTACACTCTGCATGTACCTACATGCACTATTTTCGTTTTCATTACGATTAATCAAGAGAAATAGTTGCTCGCTCGCGAGATAATTTTAAAAGACCGACACTATGCAGAGAGACAGAGAATGATCAAAATTGTTATGGTAACGTCATTTTCACAGAGTTGCGGCGGAGAAAAAAACAGTGCAGACATTCTTTCCATGCAGTGTATCTTTTTTGGTAGGTTTGCTTTAAAGGATTCTTTGTTTTTTTTTAATGTAAATTGAAGTTACTTGTCATCGTAAATTGTTATGGTTAAGCAGTCACGGTAAACAGGCAGAATGTGTCTTTAAAAAGAGTAATAAGACCGGATTAATACACATAAAAGAAGATCTCATTAAAAGTTTCTTTATAACTACAACAGAATGAGACTGTCTTCAAGTTTTAATGACAAGTGTACAATTTGTTTTACACGTCAGAGATATAAAACTAAACAGCAGCCGTTCTCCTATACTACAAACTGGATGCTGTCGATGCAGCAATTAAACAAAATTAATGTCGTTCTTTTCGAATTTACTATTTTTTTTTAAGGCTCGTAAATTCACTCCTTGATAACATTTTATTACTTTGTTTGGTTCGCGTTCGCTCTGATTTTATGGTCTTGCGACAAAAATCCGCGACAGAAAAAGTCTTACAGATGGGCTTTGTGAAACTTTTATGACCGTAGATTTTCAGACACTTATGAAAAGTTTGTCAATTATGAAAAATAACTTTTAACAATGTAGCGAATCGTTTCGCGTTTGTTCTTTTCTTGCGTTAATTGCACAATTATTTTTTTGAATTATTGAAAAAAGTGAAGAAAATTAATACAGTTAAAATAAATTTGACTATGATTAACGATGCAACTTATCGGATGTAATACTAAGTTAATGCAATAATTAATTAATTACATGATATGCTTAAATGTTAATAGCCTGATGTTAATTACAAAAAATAAAAATAAAACTTTTTTACGTTAATTTAAATGTAACATGATAGGTGAACTTTCGAGGAAAAAAAGTAAAAATAGTAGAAAAACAATACGAATTTAATTAATACGTTATTTAATTTAAAATCGCGCAAATAACATAATAAATTTAAGTTTTAACACACATGGTGTTTATTTCGTTTGTTAATTATATTTTGTAAATAAATATAATTGTATATGAAACATGGAATCAAAATTACATGTATCTCTTCAAATCTTGTGCGAGTCAGAGATTTATCAAAAAGTAAATACACTTTATAGCAGACGCTCTAAGGTGTACAAAAAATACGACGCAATATTCAAAGTAGTTGAAAATAATGCGGCATAAAGAATTTTTACACAAAAAACCTTTGAAATAATAATTAACGATATGATGTGTTACTTTTAAATTATACATTTAATCATCAGAAAATTTTTATGTCTGTGGATGACATTTATTTGAGACTATAAAGGACTCTAATATGAATAGAAAATGATTTATTGGAACAAGTGTGAATATCATTTCATATAATGATTTTCAATTGAAACTATCTAAGCGATTTAGTTACCTGCTAATCAAATAAAAAATAAACCATTTTAATTAAATGTAGTAGTTTTTATCTACCCTCATAGGGAACAATTACAGTGATTAAAAAACAATCTTTTCACAGCGCCTCGAAAACAAATAATTAATGAATTCCATGATACCTTGTTTTCTGTTTTTACATTAACCCCATGAGGGGTTTTGTTTCCTGCAGTTTCAAAATAAATTTTAAGCAAACATTATACACTGTTGCTTGTTTAAGTTTAAAAAATTTAAGTAAGATCTTAGATAAAAATCAATTTTCTTTTCAAACCCAATCTGAAAATTAATTTTTTCTGATAGAAACAATATCGATACACTTTTCCCCGATTGAAAAGATTTCTATATCAGAAAATAATAGCAAAAAAATCAATTACGTTTTTTTTTTAATATTTCTATTATTAAACTGTCGTAAGTGAGTTGCAAAGGTAGTTTGATTTTTAATTTGTTATTTCACTTACATCAAGATTTTAAGCGTACAAAAAGTATAATACGTGAATTAACCTTATAATAAAAGTTTAAAAGTTTATTTACAGCAAATTATTGCATAAATGAGTTAGAATGTGAATTTTAACAAACCACCTTCTACTTTTTTTTTATAAAATATTAAATGAATGATCAAAATTAAAAACTAATCTAAATATAAAAAAATTTATCTAATTTTGAAAACTTAAAAATGATTCATTTATTATTAAAACTTTCGAATATAACAAAGAAATATTTAAATATTATACTGTTAATTGTAAACTCTTTTCAAAATTGGTTGAACTTTTGTATTTAAGCCTTGCGTAAAAGTTTTTATTCTATTGGCTAATTTACGAACCACAAGGGACATTTTAGTCTAAAATCATTATTTCTGTAAGAAGCTTTATCGAACTCCTTTAATACTTTTAATAAATTTCAACTTTTAGTTTCTTGTTAGGATTTCATACCATTTCACAATGCTTTTAGAATAACGCAGTATTTTAATATATACGGAATTACAATTATTCGTATTTATTGATATTTAACTTTACTAATTAAATTCTTTGGTTCAATTTAATTCTCTTATTAGAGGGATAGTATGACATAAAATCAATAAAAAAAAAATTAGAATTATTATGTAGAACAATTTTTACAAACATGAATTATAAAGTGACGGGTAATAAATTACAAAGTTAATTGATTATTCGCCTAAAAATTTGGATAACGCGCGAAATGAATACGATTTTATATAACTCACTGGAAGACACGAGTGAATTTTTCAAATTTGAAGTCCAAGAAATCTACGCAGCTCGGAAGGCGCGTGTCTCTCACGAGGAATCTGCCACTTTTAAATTCGAGAATTTGCTGTCCGTCGGAGCCAAAATCTTCGCGCCCACACGGCTTACGTTTTACCCATTCTTACACGTTTCTAAGCAAAAGCCAAAATACTGATCTCTTCTCTTTCAATGTCCACGTATAGAACAGATTACACATGTATGTGGTCATACTTTCCTTCAATTATACATGCAAATAAATTTTTAAGATTGCAAAGCTAAAATAAATGAAGACTGTTTAGAAATGAATTTATGTACTTTATAATTGAACGATTCCAAAGTGTCATAGTTGTATAAAATAAATTATAATAAATATTTTTATAGTATAACTTATGTAATTCATTTATAAATTTTATTATTTAGAGCAGTAATATTTTATAAAGTACAACTGCTTAATTATTACATACGAAGACTGTTTATAAAATAGATAATTTAAAAAATGACGAGTTTTTATAAAAATTGTCATGAATTGTATTTCACTATGGTAAAATAACTTGCTGTATAGAAAATAATCATTTGAATTTCGAAGTTATTTTTCAATTCAAACCATTACGTAAGAAATGTCCGAAAGATAAGTCTGTAGAAATCGTAAAAACTATTAATAGAGCATGTAATAAAAACAGTTTTTTTTTTATTTATTGTATATTGTGATAAGTTCTTTGTGAACTAAATATAAATATTATATAATTATCAAAGACTATTTTCTAAATCCATTGAAATAAAATCGTTAAAGTCGAATCAACAACTGATATACGGGTATTAATAACTTTATATCAAATTACTTTTTATTCCAAAATGAATAACCTCATTTCTTAGAATCAACGTTTACTTTGATAACGCCAGGAAATTCAAGAATAATTATTTTTTGTGCTATACCAGGGCTTTAATTAAACCGCGTGTAATAAAACGTCTCTTTCTAAAAATCCAAGATTCGTAGAATAAAGTGAAAAAATTAGAATGCGTATGTAAATGAAGAGAATTTGATCTTTATTTTCATTCCGAGATTAGCACCATGTAACATTATTAAATTAACGCTATGTCGGCAATTAGCACTGGTTTACGAATGAACATGTAACAAGTTAATTTTCAAATTCTTCATACAGAATTTATAGAATTAATTAACCACAATCTTCTGTCAAGCCGAAATTCAGGAAAATGTAAATTAAAATTTATGCAATTTTAAAGTTGATTTCCTTTTTAATAACCAGAATTGAACCGAAATATAGTTGTTTTTAATTACTAAAGTTTAACCAGTTTCAAATTAACGAAGTAAAATAATTTGACGATACAACCATTCACGTTTAAGAACTTCTGTTAAAGTGCACTGCAGAGCAGTTAGCGATACCAGAACCATCGTCGAGAGCGATACTTTCTTCGGTAAACAAAAACATTTTCATTCCTAAATTATCAGTTACATCCACTGCTTATTCACCACTGAGGCACTTATAAAATGAATATAAAAATTTGTAAAATGAAATTTGTTCCTTAATTCAATGTTTATTTTCAAAACATGCAGAGATCTGATTAACATCGTTTATGGCGCCATCAGTCGAAAAGCATACACCTGAGACCGCACAGAGATGCCCGACAATCAACCCCCGAAATATACGTCGATCGAGAATTCCTGATCACCACTTAATCGACAGATTCCATTTCCGCGCCTTGTCATTCTCCCCTTAACAAATTACCGCTCATAACAGCCGTCAAACGTTACATTTAATGGAATGCCACAAACGAGAGCGTCCACCTATATATATAACCACCATCATCATCTCATACCATTCACAAATCAAACGCTCGATCGAACCAATCCCCCCACCTCTTCCAATCATTAGGGCTGCGAAACCACGCGGCGCGCCAGCAATTTCGTGCGACCAACGTATATAGCAGCAAATTCCACGAGCGAGCAATATCTGCATGTGCGAATGTACGTATATATAGATGCGAGGAGAAAGCGGTTAATCGCGCGGGAAATAAGAAATACAACGCTTCGGAAGAATGTGTGTAGGCTGATATATATGTATACCTCGGTCATGGTTCTGGATAGATATCCGCAGCTCCCTCGGTGTATGTCGTACGCTCGCTTAATCGCCGGTCGCCCGCCTCAGGCTGACCCAGTCCGACTGCTACCACTGATTATCTGTAAACCCCCGCGCGCGATCTATAGCTTCACGTCTCTTTTTTCGCCGCTTCTTCTTTTTCTGCTCTCTCTCTCTCTCTCTCTCTCTCTCTCTCTCTCTTTCTCTTGCTCTGTGTCGCTTTCACTGGCCAACAGCGCGGATTCACTCGAACATTTTTCTGGCCTCGCCAAATCGAATTAACCCGAGTTTTCCCTCTTCTCCGCGCGTCTCACCCGCCTCTCTCGCTTATCATCGGCCACCCTCTCTATATCCTTCTTCCTTTATTGGGCTCGATTTCTCCCCTGCACTTATATCTGCAATTTCACCCTATCTCACTCGCCGCTTGTCTCGTTTGCCGCGCACTATATATATTTTATATACGCCTGCACCACCTCGGCTCTTGTACAAGTCTCTCCCTGTCTCCGAATTTTCCAAAAGCGGTACTGGACTCGTATCTATACGCGCTTGTTGTTTTTGTTGTTGATGTTGTTGTACACCGCGCGCGCACTACATCTGTTCACCAAACGCCGCAGACGACGACGACAACGACAACAACAAGCTGTGCCAGGCCCCTCGGAGACGAAAAAAAAAGGAGTCGAGCGCAAGTGTATAATAACGGAGCGTCGGTCGCGCGAAACGTCGGGCGCGCTTCCTCGGCGCACTCTGGAAGCTCTGGCTAAGGTGCTCCGCGTTATATTTCGAGCGCTGCTGCTATGTTTAGCGGTGCGCGCGCTACTGCCAGAGAGAGAGAGAGCAGAGAGCGATCGAGAGAAAGAGAGAGAGCGAGAGAGTCGGGGGGGTACGGAGCGTGCGTGAGAGGGAAGCGAGAGGAGAGAGACAGAGCGAGAGAGAGGGATGAGAGGGAGGCCCTATATATACATACTCGCGCGCACACGCTTTCTCTCTCTCTCTCTCTCCCTTGCCCCCTGTGGCGCTAGAACGCCTCCACGAGGTCGCCCAAGACAGAGATGGAGGGAGTGGGAGAGCGAGAGGGAATGCCAACGGCCAAAGAGAAGCGAACACAGAGAGATAGAGGGAGATAGAGAGGCGATCAAAGTGGCTGAGAGAGATGCGGAGAGATGATGCTGTTTCATTAAAAATGATAGCGGGGCTTTAGCCTGATTTTCGTGCAGGCCCGTCTGACTGTGCCTGCGCCTCGGAAAGATTGGCATTTTTGGAGCTCGCGGGGATCGAAGTAAGTATATAGCTCTAACAACTGTGCTGCAGGCTGCAGCCACTTTTTATTGATAAGGGAGGGAAGGTGTACGTAATAACGATTTGACTAGCTGCTGGGCGCAAAAGGGGCAGAAATTCACACCGGGACGGATAGAGGGATTTTTAATTTAGAGAGTAGGTATATATGTTCGAAAGGGCGATACTTTTACGACAGGCGAACCAAACATCCAATCGTGTAATCAGTTGATTGAAAGAGCTTTTACAAATGTTGATTGTGAAACTGGATATTATTCACCGTAAAGTAAGTGTTGAGTATTTGTTTTTTTTTTATGTCCCTTGGAAGTGTCCCGAAAACATGTGTAAATTAGCTGGGGACAAGTGCTTACCATTAATAATGCAAGGGAGCATAAACTTAAATTAATTGGAAACTTGCAGTAATGAACCTAGTGCGAACTGAGCAGGGTAACTTCAGTGTAGCTGTGTTCATATATCAACGACGTCTATCCAAGCCGATACCATCAGCAGTCAATTAAAAACCTCCTAGATCGATAATAGAAATGGAATTATAAATATACGTATACTTTATTGTTAAAAATACTGCAATATCTATAGCCATACAGACCTTATTACTATCAACGATTCAAATAAATCGTGAGAGCAAAGAATTTTTAGCGAAATATTTCTACGGTATTCCTTCAGAAAAATCTATCAATAGCCATTAATTATATTGACAATGTTGCACCTAAGTCTTCGAGAGAAAAAATAGATCGAGTCTTGAAAAAACAACTACAAAGCGATCGACAGAAATCGGGTCGTGGAAAAGGCGAGATGTATATATATGTGTATGTAGGATGATCAAGTCGTAAGAGAAATCGGGAGAGAGGACGCGGAAGCAAGGAAGAAAGGGTAAGAGGATGCAATCAGGAATGGGTGGTTAGCTGGGATACATATATAGTTATATAATATACGGGAGCGGATAGAACTCCATTGTACTTGTATCAATTGAGCTGAACTTGTGTCAATATGCCTACCATTATATTCTACTGGCAATAGAGGAATAATCCAAGTCTGATTATAACTTTCGATTTTAATTGCTTCTGACGTGTATTATATATATATGTATGTGTGTATAGTGAGCGCGTGACAGTTATACACAAAAAGACAATAACTTATTTAAATGATTTAACGAGTTCGAACTTCTATTCTCGCCCAACTTCTGGAATTTCAGCCAAATCTTGGATAATTAATCTTTTGATGCATCACGTGGCGGCGGCAGCATTAAAAATAACGTCGCCGCGCAGCACGAATTTATGGATTTAAGTAAAGATTTGCCGGCAAACATTTATTTTCTCTCTGCTGTATAGCTGCAGAGAGTGTAAAGGCGGAGTAAACAAAGTTGCTGACTCAGAGGAAGGTATAACATTACCACCAGATGCTCGTTTTGTATCGCCGATTGTTATTGCAATGAAACTAATAAATTATCTTCATCGATTCGGTCGCTCCAAGATTTGTGATATATACCTATATATGCCAGTAAAAACTTTGAAACGACCACGCAGTAAAAGTGCACCATCCGAATCTTAAGGTGACAGAGTCAAAATAGCTGCATAACCAGGAAATTCAGGACACTGCACATATACAGCTTCAATTCCATTCCGAGTCCACGACCATTAAAATGCGACTCTGCCATTTTGAATTTGAGAATATCAAGGCTCGTATTTGATAGCTGCGACCTATGACGACGTCAGACTGCATAGTTATGCTCGCTGGAGAGCCATTTTCATGCAAATCCGATTGAACCACGTACGTGTACGAACATGCACGTGTTGAATCGCTTACGAAAATCAAATTAGTTCCTGCGGCTGAAGCCAGAAACACATCATCTAGGAATCCGTCCTTTCACATCTCGTAATTTCGGAACAAGTCATCCGGGAAACAGTTAAAATCCTTTATTGTCGTCGACCTTATAACGTCGGGCTCAAAACAACGAATTCCGTTTGGGAAACCAAATCGGATTAGCCCTTGGCTGCAACTAGAAGCACGCCATCTTGGATGTCATCCTTACACGTAATTTTTGAACACTTCACTAGAGAAACAGTTACAAAATCGCTTTATCGTCATCGGAGCAACAACGTCACAAATCCAAACGGATTGCTCTTGTGAATCCAAATCAGGTATACGCTCGGATGATTAAAGTTTCGATCACCTCAACCCCTTCTTACGGAGTTTTAATAAAAGGGAATAAAAGTTCACGCAAGCCTCAACGGAACGAGTCGCATCTGGTGTGGTAAAGGACTAATCTCTATGCGGACAGGACTTTGGGAAACTGTCTTAAGCGCAAGATATATATCCCACCCTCCAGATGCTCATAAAACTGAGTGACTCGGGATGCCAAGCGATGAGCGCGGAGAATCGTCGAAGACGTCTCGCCTTCAGCTTTCGTCTTTTGCAAAGTCTCGAAGAGTCCGAAGGCTGTCGCGTAGTTTAGCGCGAGAACAGAAGAGGAGAAAAGAAAAGACAGCTGAGACGGGGATGGGAAGAAGCAAAGAGGGGGGGGGGCGGAAGCGCGCACTAAAAGGGTAAAAGCGGGCCAAGCACACGAACGTCCAGTTGAATAAAGCTAGAATAGACACACGCGACAAGGGCGGTGGAGCGAGAGAGAGAGAGAGAGAGAGAGAGAGAAAGAGAGAGAGCGAGGAGGTGGCTGATCGACATGGTCTTGAAATTAATAGGTAGATGGATGGACGCTCGGATCTACAGCAAAACGATCGGTAGTTTTAACGGGGGCAGCAATGTCCTATATGAGCCTTTATATTTCCTCGATTGAGTTTGCGAGCTTTCACCTTTTTTCTTCTGTGTTGTACTTTCGCGTGCATCGGCTGTGCAAGACGCCGAAGAGCTTTACTTAATGTACCGACGATTGCGACGGTAAGATTGAACGGTGTTCGGGAGTATTTTATAGCCGCGAGTATGAGAAATAAACTGCTGTTAAAATTTCTTGCTGGTATCGCGTGTGCAAAAGGATCAACCGCGAAACTTATGTTGACAGAGACGCCGAGTATCAATCTCGGTGTCAAAGTGTCTAATAAGATATTTATACAAACGAACTAAATTTTAACACTTTGTTTTTGCACTGGGCAAACCGAGCGTTTAATAGGACTAAAATTTAATATCAACGCAGCTGCGTATGCGAAAAAGAAACGAATAAGTGTCCCGGCACACGAGAGCCTCCACGTTTATCATTGTACAAAAGGGTAGAAAAAAAGGGACGAGAACTAAGAATATGACGTTATGTGCGCAATTATTAAAAAGCTATCGCGGTGCGAGCCGAGAACAGCTGCTTTTTTAATTAACCTAGTGCATGATTTGAAATTTAATTAAAAATTGTGGATGAATGACTTTTCTCCACCGCGTTCCTCGCTCATAATCGGCGTCAAGTTTTGTCGCATTTTATTTATTTGTTTCTCAGATAATAAATTTAAGTTCTATTCAAACATTACTAATATAATTAATGTCTGAATTATGCGGATGCTGGTCCTCTAACTATTTTTAGATCAAATGTTGACATAGTTTAGCACGAAGTAAATGTGCAAGTGGATTACGACGAATACGTTCTAATTAAAATTATTAAATGTTTATCTTACCTATTCAGCGTTTTAACCTATCATAATGAAAACAGTGCCAAAAAAAAACTATAAGAAATTGAATGCGGTGGTAAATTGAAGATGCGAACAGTGGTTGCGACTAACTAGAGTCATAGAAAAAGAAAGGGGAAAAAGATAATACACACTTTCAGAACGCGCAGATATACAAGAACCATCTATCACGAAAAGAATATAACGAGGTGCTTATACACATCATGCGTCCCTATACTTGTTTCTCGGTTTCGTAAAAAGTGTCGCACTAGCAGTGAATATATGAATGCGACTATTCTCACAATACACGGAAAGTAAAAGCTGTAGAGATGCGCGTACAAAATGTTATATATTATTATATGACTGCAGTAGATACCGGGGGTAGGACGCGGATCGTGTGGATACATTTTGAATGCGCGAAGCGGAAGTTGCGCGAATATTATATGCGCTTTCCGGAGCTTTTGGATTATGGATAAGCGACTGAAGTTTACGAGGCACACTTCGCACACACTATGTATACATATACATATATAATTGTATATGAGCATTGTGAGTGACGGCGCGGGCGCACTTTAGAAAATTCATAATTGCTCCGTGCGAGAGCTTTAAAATTGTGTTGCTGTAACCGTTGGAAAATTGAACTGCGCTTTCCAACTTTAGGAGGTCCGCTTGTAGCGCAAAGCTGATGTTTACGTTTGGCTCGTGCTAAATTTTGATTTTAGGTAGAAGGCAGAAATTAGTAAGCTAAAACTACTTGACTTTGTGTTACTGTATCAAACGAGTCTTTTCCATTAGAAAATTACTTTTCTCGGTATCGTGTTACAGTGAAATTTAACGGAGGGATGTACCAAGCTGAGCTTTACTGCAAGTCAAAACAATACCAAAGCTGTAAACTCGTAACATGGCTCGTAAACTGCAGTACTTATTACGCTAATACAAATCCATTCCCTGCGTTTGAACAAAGAATCTTTAGAAATTCATTCGCATCGATGAACGTTTTTATCTTTTCTCCGAGTATGAAAGTAAAAACCAGCCGTGTGCAAATCGTATCGCTTGAATGTCGCACGTCACTTCCAGCCATAGCCACTCTCGCTTCCAAGTTGGAACAATTTCCAACGGTGCACAGCTGGCGACGTCTTTAAAGACAAAGCTCGCCAAACGAGAAGCGGAATAAAATAGGGAGGGAGAGAGAGAGAGACGAAGATGGTAAAAACAGCAGCGACCGAAACGAAAATGGAGAAAGAGACACATAACAACAACAACAACAACAACAAGAGCATCGTTGTTCACAGCCGAAAAAAAAGCGAGACACGGGAGTATCTCGTCGAGTAACCAAGGGCAAGATATAATGAGCGCGTCGGATAAATAAAGTGACAGCGTAGTAGTAAAGGGAGGTCTCGGGTCGGGCTGTGTAGTATACTTGTATAATACTTGGGCGACAGAGACACACGCGACGCGCAGGTATCTATATGCATAACAAAAGAGGCTCGTCTCGAGAAGGGGTAGCTATCGGAACTGACAACGTGGTATAGGAGAGAGAGAGAGAGAGAGAGAGTGAAAAAAGAACGAAGATCGACTCTTTGGCATGGAGGCAGAAACTCACTTGTGTACAACATCGTGCTTTCAAGCCGAAAGTTAATTTGATTACGTGCGTCGCTCGCCGGAAGACTAACGATTTAATGGACCGTGTGTGCACGATGCTCTAATAAGTTTCGAGCGCGCGCGCGTATGAGACTCTATCATGAGCGTTTTGTGTGCCGCCGCCGCCGCCGCCGCCGTCGTCGTCGCCGCTGCGGCTCTCAAAGGCTAAAATATCGATCGCTTTTTCAAGTGTATACGTTTACATATCTATCATTTTTTTTTTCTTTTCGGTTATGTCGCGTGTCGAGCGTGTATGCGAGCAAAGTGAAATTAATGCCGATGAAAACGGGGGGAATGCAAATCGGGTCGTGTGGATATGCGCGCGCGAGTCCGCTCGGGAATTTCATTACTATATACGCGGAGGGGGGGTAGGAGCGAGATGATGGACATTTTTGTCGTTTGCGATTCGGATCACGAATTGGTCGGCGCAAGAAGAGAGAGAGAGAGAGAGAGAGAGAGAAAGAAATGTGTAATGATGCTTCATATTGTTGTAAGCATCCCGTATATTGCGCATTCCAGGTCAAGATTTCTCGCGGCTTGCGTGGCAATTAAAAAAAATTTTAAAGCCTCGTTGTTATACCGTCGAAGGAGAAAAACGAGGTATACGCCTTATTTATATTTTGCGTATAGCTGTAATATTATAGTGGCCAGAGAAATCGATATTTTTACGAGAGGGTGAAATATCGATGGATGTATATCCGCCTCCTTTTTGACCTCCGCTCGAAAACCTCATCTGCGGCTTATTGCGAATATTTCGCTATAAAGGTATAGGACAGCTGGGGGAGGTTATTGAACGTCGCAGCTATTGTTTCGCCTATATATAAGTACTCTGCGCACGTGAAATGTGCGTTCGAAAAGTCAAATTTCCTCTCTCGTACATGCACATGTACATATATTCACGTCTCGTGAATTATTCGTGCCAAGTGAAAACCAATATTTCGTACGACTGGAATCCAAGCGTCTTGTACCAAACTCGGTGTGTGTATGTGCACAGACAGAGAGAGAGAGAGAGAATACAAAGAAATCGTCCAACACAGTCCTCTCGATTTTTCGCAAAAAGTCCTATACACAGCCGTGGCTTAGCACGTATATATACAATATATGCGGTACAGATGATGCGCGAGAACATGTATGCGAGAGATAGATGAAGAATGTAAACACACGGAAGAGTAGGCACGAGCTGTCGCGCGCGGTCCTCTGAAGACGTGTGACCGAGCAAGATGACGACGACGAAGACGACGATGACGAGAGGGAGAGAAAGAGAGGAGTGCGCGCAGAGCCACGGCCCCGATTCCATGCTCTATAAGACACTTTTCTACTACGCATATATCTGGCACTTGTCGTCTCCGAGTAATAATAATACAAAAAAAAAAAGAAAAATTGTAGATTGAATTGGAAGCACAATTTTCTCGTTCAGTTGCTTTTGGTGAATAATCCAATTGGGAAAAGAGTTTTTAGGGAAAAATATTCAACTGACGGTTTCAAAGTTAGATTATTCTATGTTTATATTAAAAGTTTTATAATTAAAAAATGAAACATATTTTTACTGTATTTAAGAGCTTCAAAATGCCATTAGGATTTAGTTAAGCCTTTAAAATGTAAAATTAAATATCATAGAGATGATAATGGAAATTTATGTGTAACGTAAGAGCCGCAACAGTTTTTCTGGGGCTTAGCTATTACTTTATATATGATATTCAGTATATATGTGGAATATTTGACGATGTTCTCAAACGAATCGCACACCGACGCCGCAAAAAAAATTAAACAAACAAAAGAAGAATCTGGGAAAGTACACAGGTAGAAATATTAGCTTCAATACGCGCAGATAATTTTAAAAACGAACCACCCATAAAATCCACGCCTACGTACCGTCTTCTACAGAGTTTCCACGTTTACCTCGCTTGTCTTTCTCTCTCCTATTTCATCCTTTTCTCGACATATAGTATACATTCACTTTGCCAAGGTGAAAGGGCTGCGCTTGTATCGGGCACAAGTCGTGTGTTATATCAAGAGCGCTGGGGCTGATGTCGGGATGAAAAGGGACGACATTTGCGATGTATTCACGCGATCCTCATTCTCCTTTCTTATTTTCTTCCTTTAGCTTGTATTCTTTGCCTTTTCTGCAGAAATCTCGCGGACCCATTGCTTCCAGCCAATTTCGGCCCACATTCGTTTTGTCGTAAAATGATCGATTCAAGAGATTGACTCTCTTGTTATACTTGCACAGCTTTATCAAAAATTGTACACATCGTAGGCGTATAAAGGAATATGATTAAATGTACACTGTTTAAGAAAAAATGTTGATAATATTACGTCGCCATTTGTAGATGATCCAAGAACTTTGCTAGAGCGGCTTTCCGTTCCTCGTAAAATTTGTCACCCCGTAAAATTTTATTCCTGGTTCACACTTTATTTTAAGTGCGCAGCGCACTCGCGCTCTCTTTTTTTCGAACCCCCACACCCTAAAGTTCTTCATCACACGGATCTCTTTTGTAATAACTTACTTGGTGCCGTTGTATCATCTATAGCTTTCCAACTTTGTCCACGATATTAGTCCTTGTTTTATAACTTTTTCAGTCCTTTTGATCCTCTTCCCGATTCTTTTCGGTATTTTCTACCGACTTTCAAAACTCCTTTCATTATATTCCCTCCTTATTTTGCCTGTATACTTGTATCCTTTTTATGTCTCTTCTCGATCGATCATTCGCTGCTTTATTTTTATCCGATCACAAAACATTTAACGTCGAAAAAGGAGGATGCCCACGAGACCAGAATAAAAAGTAAAGTCTAGGGGCAACGTACGAAACCTACGTCATTATTTAGAACATCAAAAGACGTTTAATTTAATAAAAAAATTAGCCCTCTTACTTAAAGGGAAAGTTGATAAAAACTTAATTGAAAATCAGTGTCTTTCTGTTTCCACGTATTAAGCATAGGAAATAATCAACTCGGCTATTTTTCATGTATTTCACTTCAAGTAAGGGAGTTAAATTTTTTTTTAAATTAAATGTCTTTTTATACTCTTTTTTTAATGTTATTTACACGTGCAATGTTAAGAATGCATTCAAACGCTCCAGGAAAGAATTAAAATTAAAGTGACGATAATCTTTTTGCATCCGAAACTTTGTCACATTTTAATGTGTGTACTCTGTAACTACTTTTTGATTGTATTTTAATTCAAGCGAGCTCAAAGCTTTAATTACCTTTTTTAATTATTCTTAATTAATTATTAAATTATTTATTAATTAGTTAATTTAATTAGTTTTCTTCTAAGTGCGTTTTGCGCGAAAATTGCAATATTGACAATATAACATATCTATCCACATATTTCACGCCACTCGAGCTTGATATTTAATTGACAATCTCCACTTTTCATACTCGCGATGATAACCTAAATCCACATTTAAATTAGAGTTTCAATTCTAGCGGAAATTGAAGCTTGGACTGAGATTTACCTGAGGTAAATCTCAGAGTTGGAGGTTATTAAATGGTCAGCGTTATTTGTGCTTGGTGTTTGACACACGGTACATATGAATGAGGATGTTTTACTATTCGAAAGATTTCATTTTAGACAAAATTTTATAGTCCTCAAATGCTCTTTAATATTGATATTTGCTGAAAACAGATTTTTATCCTATACAGTTAAAATTGCATTTTATATATTGGCAATCATCATTCTATTTTATATATTCAAATTTTATCAAATACGTGCATACCTATAGTTTTTAAAATATAGCAGATTGACATATTTTGTAACCATTTCAAATCTTCGCTATAGATTATACTCTTAACAAGACTATAACCTTTTTGAAGATATGACACGATCCCTCAATCAACATTTTGTAAAACTTTAAGAAAAGACGACTACACTACAGCAAGATCACTCATCGTACAATTTTTCTCTCAATATTTCCACCTCTACACGATAACCCATAACCCATCCGAAATTTCGCCTCGAAGCCAGCTCGCATTCCCCGTATTCCCCGATAAAATCCATCCCCCCGCAAACGGCGCAAATACCAAAACCGCGCGCAGTTCAACAAAACGGTCCGCGCCCAATTCCACCCCGAAGCATCTGAAACTTTCGGGCTGTATAGCAATAGCATCTTATGTACAGCATGCGAACCTGCGCGCATATACATTTTATGCGCGCACATTTTCTCTCCCTGCTGCCTGCACCTCAAGCCTCAGACAATATCAGCGGAACGATCTCTATAGCCGCGTCGTTTCCGCAGCTTGTGTGTGTGTGTGTGTGTGAAACAAAGGAATAGATCCGCGCTCGGTTTCCCCACGCGATATGCGCGCCTCGTCGTTACCATCGCGCGACCTTGAACTCTCTTACGTGTACGCGTGCGGTGGTGGACATGTCTCTCTCCTCGCTCACCTCTCCCTCTGTGGCTTTTCGATTTTGCGCCATTCTTGCGTGCGTACCGTATATTTGGAGTATGTAACTACGGTCTGGCACGTTTTTCGATTAGGTGGTGCGACGTGCCGCTCGAGAAGTGCAACAGCCTCGCGTGTCCACACAGACGGTGCGCGAAAACGGTATTGTGTGCACCGCCGTAAACGGTGGCAGTATTCACGTTGAACAACGTACGCGTATATATGGTTATATTATCGCGACCGTGCCATACAGTCGAGGTTTTCTTTGCTTTTTTCGAATGACACAGCCCGGCTCGTTTCGCGTGACTATATGTTTTATTTCGGGGATGCCTTTTAACGGATGATTTTGGTTACGATGGGAATGACGCGCACGATGCGATATACTAACCGAGTTTGCGTATGGGTCTGAAGTTTGCAACGTTAGAATCGTGCTTCCTTTAAATTTATTTAACTATACCTAATTATCAGTCGCTAAGTATATACGCGAATTTTGAGATAAAAATAAAAGTAAATTTAGATCGAATAAAAGATTGAGCATTGAATTATAATTTTGTTCGATGGAGTTCCAACGATGCAAGCTTTAAAGCCATGTATGCGTGGAGGTACTTTGACGGTAGTTGATTCATTCGAAATAAGGTTAGGGTCGTCGTGTGTGCGTATAAGTGAAGTCTTCTTAAAGTAGGATGCACATAGTGTGCGTGTGCACTTTGGAGAAATCAATCAATTATTGTTCCTGTATATCGAGGAAAATCTGTATAGAACGAAGATGCTTTGGTTTTTAGCTTTATACACAGCATTTTCGATTTTTCAAGTCCTACGTCGAAAGCTTGAGACTCAACTCAGCGGGAATGAAAATACAAAAGGCGGATAGCAACAGCCATAAGAATAATCGGCTCTAAACATGCAACTCTTCCCTAATCATTGTATGATATCCAGTTAGGCATGCTAGATAAGCATGCAGTATATAAATTTAGAAAGTAAATTGTACTCTTCAATTTGAATGCAGGAGAATTTGGGAAAAAGACTTGGAACGAACGAATTCAGGCATTAGGATGATGTGTTTTGTGAAAATAGAAGTGATGGTCGCGTGCGCCTTACTTGGTTTAGTCTGACAGTTCAGTGTATATTACTACTGATTCTTACCTAATATGGTGTTGACATATATATGTCTGCGGTAAAACGAGACTCGAAATATTTTAAAATTGTAAGAGTACACTTCTGAGTACGCCGTAAAAGCACTTTGTTCCAAAAGGGCAAAGGATACCGAGGTCGCAAAATTTGACAGTCACTTTCCATATCGCGCGGACGGTTTAAAAGCTCAAAAATGAAAGTGCATCGCGGCTCTTTGAGCTATTACCGCATAATGTGGCACTTAAACAGAAGGTCTTCGTAAAATAGAGTCCACTATCTTTCTAAGAAAGCGCAGTTCATACCCGTCATCTTACGAATATGGCCACATAACCACCTCCATCATTGTACTACTTTGTTCTCCATTTGTTTTTTATTGCTCCTCTTATACCCGAATTCAGGACTTGTTGAATGACAAAAATCACGCTCTCGTAGATCGATCTTTGCAATACGAGTGCACGTAAAATTATATATATGTATATGTATAGAGCACGTATCCCGTATGCGCAGTTAGTTTCGCCACGGCATTCAAATATGTTATACATAGAGCCTCGTTGTCGCACCGTTAAATTTCTGATTACGGCTGTGTGCATGAATGGCTCTTCCGAAGCTGCAAGCTTGACTCTAATGATCTAACGCAATTATTACTCGATGTTCTATAAAGTTTGTCGAGTACGTGCATAGATCTTGCATATGCGAATTGATAAATGCCAATAATTGGATTGCTTAATTCTTTGTAGCATTAGATACAGTTCGATAGACTTTCACTTGCGTTTTCCAAGTAACCATTTCTAAAGTAGGTAAATACAACTGCGAATATACGATAAAAATTTCGAGAAAAGAAGCGTAGCTTCTTTAAACAAGCTTTTGAATCTAGAAAGAATATGTTTCCAGTACAAAGCTTCGTTCTCCGAAATAATTGTATCAGGAAAATTAGCACCGCCATTGACCAAATTGCAAAATGTATCAATTATACTCGAGTTTACCGCAAGGCCACAGCGAAAAAGAGCTCGCATCAGCATCTCGAACCAGAAAAGCGAGAAAACCGCGGACGGAACGACAAATTTCCTCGTGAACAGAATGGCCCTCGCGTCATTAAAGTTGGCGTCGTTCGCTACGAGTCGAGGGGGTTGCCACTTCATTGTTGCCACGTCGCTCCGTTGCTCATTGTACACGCGCGTATAATATACGAGACCGCAACAGCAGCAGAAGCAGCAGCAGCAACAACGCGTCAGCTACTGAATTGCGTATTGTAGTAAATGCACCGGTATGCGAGGTGGCAAAGAGCAGCAGAGGGGCGAGATTTACTAAGGAGCACTTTGTTCCAGATAATTACTGGTGCGCGTGCGGAGAGGTGAGCGCGCGAGAGCTGTAAAACGGTGGTATAGGATGGTGACGGCGGCCGGGTCAATTTTAGGGCTTTAAATTTAGATTGACAGCAGCTCTTTCGAGGGCTTATAGCGGCGGAGCTTTTTTCTTTCTTTGGCGGTCCGGTTAATCGCGAATGACGAGACTGTGTGACGTTGCCTCCTCCCGTTTCCCTCTTTTCTTTTTCATATATACGATTTATTAGATAATTTCTATGCACTTTGTCCAAGACCATTATTCGGTTTTGAAATGTATTGTATTGGCCGCGGAACAATGCCGCTGCGATAGACTCGTGCGCTTATGCGAATTCGTGACTGTGATTCCTTCGTTTGTAATGTACCTGTCTTATATTACCTTTACGACTATATAAGTTTCATTGCATTAACGGTATTTTCATTACAATGAGAAACAATGTTTAGAACAGGCAGCCGAGGCATGAATGCGCGTCTTTCAGTTTGACATACACGGATAATTTATGTACACGCCAGTAATTGCCGCTTTACGTTACGTACGCGAAACGAGAAATATAATATATAATATATATATACATATTTGTAAAGTTCGAATTACGAGAGAATGGACACATTACTCTAATAATTTTTAGCTGTCTTTCTCTTTCTCTCGCGGAGCTTAATCTACTATATCGTTATTAAGAAAACTCGAAAAAAATTAATTACGCGGCTAATACAAGATTAACCCAAAACATCGGTGTCCACTGAACCGCTACACTTCATAATAAACAAAACCACCGATCATTGTTCGTTCACAACCTAGAGACATCTTTTTACAAATATAATTGTAAATCTACGCGCGGGACGGAAATGAATTCGCGAGTAAATCGGAATAAATCACGCCGAACTTAATTACATGGGAAAAGGCACGTGATATATATATATACGTGTGTGCGTAAAGCCAGTAGCCAACGAAGCGTCAGACAACGACGATGATCTCGCGCACGGCTGTGTAGCAAATACACATACGTACGATGTAGGCAGTATAACAACGACCTTAAAATAGAGCGGTTGGGCACGGGAGGCGCGCAACTAGGCGCAGAGATATATTCTCTCTTTCTCTCGACTCGAGTTCGCGGATATAATCCAAGCGCAACACGGCATTACGTATATATATACAGAGAGAGAGAGAGAGAGAGAGAGAGAGATAGGAGTATCGCGAGGCTTATGACGCCACAGCCTCGAGCCGTCGTCGTCTATCATCGTGACGTCACAGGACAATGGCTTTGACGTCACGCCTCTGTGTGGCTGTGGACAGGTAGTCACGAGGCTGCTACTTGCACACTCTCTTTATTTCTACGAGGATCACTTCTCTCTTTCTCCCTCTCTCTCTCTCTCTCTTTCGGTTGGTTGTATATATAATGTGCCTGACAACGAGTAATATACTGGTGTGTACGCACGCGTTATCAATACCTTCGCCCGTGCAGAAGAATTCACCACTACAAGCAGATATTATAATGTATATAAGCTCCACAGGGGATAAGCACACGTTTTTCTTCTTGTATGCGGATTTACTGGTGCGCAATGACGCTTTTTTAAAAATATTCTGTAAAGGGGCGATTGTGTATTATGTTCCATATACTTCAGTACCATTCGAATATATGAAAGTTCTACTCTGAAATGGGAAAGAAATATTCGAAATCATTTTTAAATCTATAGTTTTCGATTTGTATTTAAAATGATTTTTATGTATGATTACTATGTAAATTTAATACGATATGCGTAAATTATTGAATTTCACGTTTGTTTGTTACGAGCTTCGGTAATGAAAGTATGATTTGTAAGTATATTTTCGAGTGCAGTTAATATTATGGAATAACAACATTTTATACTTAAGCTTAATGATAGCATAATAATGAAAGCAATTAAATGAACTTTATACTAGCCATTGATTTTAATTAATTACAAACACTTTATGCCATATAGAAGTTTATTTTATTATCTAAAAGAAATACAATTCATAGAAGATTAAATAACAGTATGTTCCTGCGTAATGTCAGCGTTCATAAAACATTAAAAAAAATCTCTCTTGAAAAGTTATATAAGTGTACAAGAAAGTTCGTAGAGAATTGACCTGATTTGAATACTAGCCAAAACTCGTTTATTTTATGAACCACGAAACAAAAACAGATTTCTACCATATAAGTAGCATCACATGCTAGCCGAAAAAATTACCTGTACATATATCATCGAGTGCTTACTTACAATAAAAACTCGCTTCTGGAGATTCTATTTTTTAACAAATAATTCCGTAATAGTAAAATTGACAAGGTTAAAATAAAAGTGAACGCACGTCTATTATTCAGCATCCTTAACTTCATAGACGGTATCTTACTACAGATAACAGGTTGTAAATCAAATCTCTACGGAATTTAAATACGTACGTACTTTGAAATTTAATTGTAGAAACAGGTATTTAACGCACATTTTAAAATGTTAAAATGTGCGTTAAATGAAATTGAGTGGAACCAATCAATTAAAATAATTGTTTTTAAAGTACTGTTAGATATTGTAATTTATTTGACTATTTTTGAAATAAGAAGTAAGGACAAAGAATACTTATTTTCAGTTTTTTTTTAACCACAATCTGCCGTGAGCAAGTATATTTTATAAAATTTGTAGCGTCAGTGAGACAGAAAATGTTCCAGTTCCAGTTCCAGTATACTGCATCGTTAAAAGTTACGTTGTACACTTTGTTTTCAAGCTGCAAATAATTCTTACCACTGATGAGTATTGCTATATAAAACTACAAGAGTTTACGATAGCAAAAAAAATATCGTTAAAGCGATTTATCGTTATTTATAACCAATCCAATTGTGTTATTCTATAATACCTGTTTTTATTACAACAGATGAACATTATGTCATATTGCATAAATCTCAGACAATCGTACATTGCTACGGGGCATTTATATCGGAATTGAAAAGAAATACGTGCAACCCACTGAATTCTGTCTTAAAGAAAAAAAAAGTTTACTTATTTTACGTAACAAAAATGCATTACTTTGCTAAGAGACAAAGTTACATATCAGTCTTTTTCCGGTAAAAAGAGAGAACTTCTCGAATCCGCGTGGATGAAAAATCCTTGAAAGAAAAACTTTTCAGCCCTGGAAATAAGAAACTGATCACGTTAAGCTCGGGGGGGAAGGTTGGGAAAAAAAAACAGGGTCAAAGTTCGTGGAGTTAGCGCGTGGTGGATATACCTTATATACCAGTAGATACAAACCGTATCCAGTAAGGCACGTTCTTTATACCGGTGTGTGTCGGCTGCACGTATATTTTGTACTTTCGCCAACTTGGACATACTTTACATTTTATCTGACAAACATAAATCGAATTCTTCCAGAATCTATGGGGTTTAAATATTCTTATATCTACATCCCTGCATATTATAGGTGGAATACTTATGCAAGCTAGAAATTGTTTACTTTTAAGGATTGCGATCCTCTTTCCAATGAGTAACGTCAACTTTACAGCGATAAACATCTCTTCAACTGTCAAATTTCAAATTTTGTTCTAGCAGAATGTAAAATAAAAAGTACGTATATCCGCTTATACGTTATTTGAGTGCTAGACTTGATCGTATACTTATGTACACTACAGTTTGACAACATCGATAAATTAACCTCAAAAAGGCCGTAACTAAGAATAAGTACGCTGGCAGATTAAGAGCAAAAAGATTGGAGCATCGATCGCCCAGAGAGCACGGACCGCAACAATCGCTCCGACTCGTTACAAACGTGCCCCAAAAGCATCGCTATCAAGAACGTAACAATCGAACAGATATGTCAACAATCGAGGGGACTCACCCTTTCGAGCTTCTGGAAGTACTCGCGTAGAAAAGTGACGGGATTCTCGGGCTGGTCGACGCACAGCTGCACGAAACAGTCCTTCATAACCGGCACGATCTTGGAGCGCTGCATGTACTCGGTGCACTCGCGCAGGCACTGCTGCTCCTCCAGATTCGCCGCCATGTTTGTTTCTTTTTTCCTTCGGCCGTGTATCCCTGGCTTCGCGTATATAGTTTCTTTTTTATCTAACGCTTGCTTGCAGGGCTAGAGAGAGAGCGAGAAGGGCCTCGACGTCAGTCCGCACTGCTGCTATAGGGCGACGATACCAAAGACGACGAGGTGGATGAACGTAAGGGCGACAGGTAGTAACCCTTGAGCTTCGGTTCGCTGACTCGTCGTCGTCGGCGTCGGGACGGCGCGGACCTCGACATCAACGATGATGTATACCTCTGCTGTCGCCGCCGCCGCCTCCTCATCTGCAGACTCCCGAGCAGGCCAAGCTCTGCTGCCTCATAATCTTTCCCGTTGTTATTGCTGCCTCGCGCGCGATTTCTCGACGATCTCTCGTGTCTATTATACTCCGTGTGTGCACACCTTGATTATTGTACAGCTGATGACGAGTCGCACGCGCGCTGCCCGAGTCGTATACAGAGATGCGGGATGACGCGATTTTTACTCGCGAGCAGCAGCAGCGGCTGGATGTGTTTTCCTTTCTCTGTCTCTGTCTCTCTCTCTCTCTCTCTCTCTCTCTCTCTCTCTATTTAAAGGGCGACGGTACGGGAGACGAAGTCGATTGTTGACATGACAGCGGAGAGCGAGCGACTGATAGGCGCGCATGCGCCGAGCGAGAGACGCTACTGCAGCGGGCTGTGGTTTCGTGCCGCCACGGCGCTTCTCGCTCTTTCTCGGTCGTCGTCGGCGTCGTCGTCGTCACGGCATTACGGTTTTCATTCGAGCTCTCGCGAACAGAAAGCAGCTGCTGCTGCCAGCATAGACGCGATCGCCGTACAGTAGCGCCTCGAGAATTCAATTGATTGCTGGATTACGGTCACACGGAAATCTTGCGTGTATGGCCGATGATGCTGAAGGTGAACCCGAGAGAGTATATGCGGCTGAAATGAAAATCTTTGGTATACGGATTTACCTTGTTGCCTGTAGATAACGGGGACAAGCTTCCGTACTTTTCGCAGATTTTGGGAGGATAACGGCGATGAGTTTCTTTTCTTCCTGATACCTTTATGTGGACGCGTCTTTTATACCCGACGTAAAATGTTGATTTTCCTGCTCTCGGATATAAGTATTTATAAATGTACGCGAATACATGAATTTTTTAAAATAGAACATGCCTACTATTTCCTGGCTACTTATAAAAGGGTTTACGAATATACTTACATGTTTTAATGCTCTACTTCGGGAATATTCATGTTACACATTATGCTGGCTTTTAAAGTAAGCGAGCTCTTATAATTATAAAGATAGATAGTAATGATGAACTTTTTCGGTTTTACTATTACATAAACGTAAAAGCAAAATGAACCACTTAAAATAAATTACTTTGACAATAGAATATGAGTATTATAATCAGTATATATAGTCTATTTAATTTTGGTATAATTTCATATATAATAAAAAAAAGTAGTATAAGTGATTACAGTACTTCCGACTGCTTGTCTTTTTCTACTGAAATCATAGCAAAGAAGGCAGATGTTTTTTAGAGAAAACAGATAAATCTTACAACATGTGTTCTTTACATCCTAAAGGAGTGAAATGAAATGCAGTAGTGTTCGATAAACATTATAAATTAAAAGAAAAATCATTCCTATTATTTGAATAACTGAAATGTACAAAAATCATTGATGAAGATTTTGTTTATTATAAGAATTGTAGATTTATACAAAAAAAAAATTTTTCTATATTTAATGCATATATATGCATGGAATTGTTTATTTAAAAAAAATTATTACAACAACAGTTCTTGTAAACAGTTCTTACAATATAAAAACAATTCTAATAAATGTTAAACAGGATAAAAATCATTTTTAAATGTCTTAATAAGCGCAGGATGCTCGGCAGGATGTCTCCGATTATGAACAATGATACTGACTGTTACTACTTACAGCTAATAAGCTATTTTTGAGTTTATGCATGCTCTATACGTTAAACACTGTGTTTTTGTGGCTGATATTCAAAAAGCGACTATATATATTTACACGTTGCGTTGTAAACAGATCCTAAACGCATGTGAGAAAGTTGGAAAAATTTCTACCTTATCGGCATGATCGATGATCTCAGTCTTCGATTACAGTCTGCTTGTCTGGACTATGCTTGAACTCTTGAAGGCTGCTGTCATAAGTACTGTATGAAGTAAAAGAATTTTCAATAAGAAAGATTGAAATCAGATAAGTATACATATATGTTTTACGTGTGAACTGTCAAATGTAAAGAGTGTTACTTTGTGTGATTTTTTCCAATTTCCAGGCAAAAAAGTATGACACATATTTGTTGGAACTTGTTGGACTGTGCAGAACTCAAATTAATCTATCAATGTACATATACTTATTCTAGCAGTTAACATGTAAATATTGTATTTCAAATTAACTAAGATTATTTGTTTTTTGAAATATTAAGTATGTATTTCTTTATATTTATAGGTGTGTGTACTTCACAAATTAACTAAACTCACTTTTAGGTTATGTGTATGACATAATTTCATATTGTTTTCATAGAACATATTTACTTTTATTCGTAATGAAATAGAATAGAGAAACTATTTAAAGAAGCATCATATTATAGATAAATATATATTATGCAATATATTATCACTTTTAAACTTTAAATCTATTTATCTCAATTTATTATATTTTCAGACCTTCTACGCAGTTTGAAGTGCTCGATGGATTTAAATGTATGACACCTTTAAGTACAAATTTTAAATGGCATTTTGGTCTGAAGTTATTTATAGTAAGCATTAAATATCATTAAAACATAATTCTTAATATATATATGTCAAAATGGGTAAATTTATAACTTCATTTGTTTTATTTATTTTATTAATTTCTGAAAATTAAAAATTTTACCAATGCTGGTCAGGGTTCTGAAGTCAATTTTTAATGTATCTTAGCTTTACAGGGCTTATTTTATTCATGATTTCTGCTTTATGGGCTAGATTTTCATATTTTGAATATTGTTTATAAAACTATTTTAAAGAATGAAGTTGTAACAAACACTATATGAAAAATTTCTAAACTACTAAAAACTATTTCCATTAAATACATTTTTTTCAATACCACCAAAAACCATTGTATTCATAATTATTTATTTATAATAATTTAATATATGTGTATTTTTTATAGACTGCCTTCAAATAGCTTGTGTAATATCACAAAAGGATCTGAGATTATGGTCTACTGAAATAAATGTGACGTGGAAAAATTCAAGAAATTGGTTTATAATTGATTTATATGAATTATGGAAAACTTACGAGCAAACGACCTGGTTGATTTTATTTGGCTTTTGAAATCATAAGATGGAGAGAGTCCAATTGGGTAGACTGAGCAAAAAAGGTTTTGAAATTATTTTGAATATATTTATTTTCTTAAATATTAGAATCAAAAAATTGAAAATACATAAAATATTTTAAAATTTTTTTTAGGTACTTTTATCTTCAAAAACAGCAAAAACTAAACAATTAAAAATAGATGATATAACTTATTTCATTGATCCAGAATTTGTAAAATAAAATAATTTAAATTTTTCTAATAAGTGAAACATTCTGTAGGCTGAAGGCTGGATAGGATAGTGCAGCTGCTCCTGGAAGTTACTTTCGATTATTTTCTGTTAAGGGTTATCAATATACACTTGAAGAAATATACACTCAAAAAGGAAAATTTTCATTTTAATGATTATTTAAATGCATGTCAGGTATAGATTTCCTTTTTATTGAATAATTTTCTTTGATTAAAACTTAGCCCTATAAAAAAATAAAACAAACTTTGTTTTTTAAGTTAATTGATTTTAGATAAAAATTTTTTTTAATTTTTTAATGATACAGAACTTACTAAGTTCCATGCTATTTCTTGAATCTCTTAAAGTGTAATTATACTATATAAGCGCACATAATCATTAAAACTTTTAAAAAAATTAAGTATTTCTAATAGTTACCGCATCTATATATTTTACATTAATAATAATTGTAAAATATACTCTTAACTGAATTTTAAATAGTTTATAATCATTATTCAATATAAAAAAAACAATGTGTATATAAAAATATAATTCAGTTCTAGCTATTAAATTTAGTTTTCTTTGATCTTTAGTTCTTAAATAAATAAGTTTATGTCTTATTAAATATAGGAAGTGCAACTGGAGGAGTTTGTTTTTAAATAAGTTTTAAATTAAAAGCATTTTACGTCCGGATACAGAACACCAAAATTTTGGATGTGACAACTGGAACATGAAATTGAGTGATGTAAAGCCTGTTATATCAATTGCGAAAAAGAAATTGATACTAATAGGTATTTATTATAGAATTTTAAGGGGGTGTCAAAGTCCTACAGTTACCACTCAAATTGTTTTACCGATCGGATATGAATAATTAGTAATAACTAAATAAATAGGTAAAATTATGCAAATCCCAAATACAGGTGCACTACCTCTGTGAATTATCTATCACTTGGCAAAGTTACAAGTAAATATTTCAAGTACACCCTTAAAAATTTCTGCACCGAAAAACGCACTCATTTCGATGCAAATACTTATTTTTTCGGTGCAGAAATTTTTGAAGGTGTCGTTGAAATATTCACTTGAAATTTTGCTGGAAGATAGATAATTAATAGACGAAGTGCACCTGTATTTTGGGATTTGCATAATTTTACCTATTTATTTAGTTATTACTAATTATTCATATCCGATCGGTAAAACAGTTTGAGTGGTAACTGTAGGACTTTGACACCCCCTTAAGAGCCTATAAGAAGTAATATTTTACATTATTACAATGTCTATTGCTGAAGTTTACAAGGACATTGTTTAAAGTACAATAAGTATGATTGCAATACATCTAGTGATCCTAAAGAAGTAAAAGACAATTTAAATGGAACTTTATTAATTAGTATTGTTTTTCATTCGAAATCTGATGTTCAGAAAGTCATTCGTAAAAGCCATAGCCACATTTAGAAGTAATACTGAAGATATTAATGCAGGTATTACACTAAAAATGAAAATCATTGAAAAAACGTAATGTACTTAATAAGAGGGTTTTGTAGTCAACTAAAACTTTAAATTTTCGGCCTTATATTTTATCAATCGAGACGTAAATAATTTGCATTAATTAAAAAAATACTTTGAATTATAATAATTCCAAATACAGGTGCACTATATCTATGAATTAGCTACCATCTAGTACAGTTTCAAGTAAATATTTCAATGATACCTTTAAAAATTTGATTCTCTCGAAACTTTACTAGACGATAAATAATTCATAGACAAAGTACACCTGTATTTGGAATTTGTATAATTTCAAAAATTTACATTAGTTATATTTATTTATTCATTGCCCGGTCGATAAAACATCCAGTGGTAAAGGTAGGGCTCTGACACCCCTTTAAAAATGGTAAAATTATAGCATATATGATGTTCGAATTTATAATATTTTTTAATTGAATTTAAAAATATTTAAAAATTTGAATAATTTTCGAATTAAATAATCGAATTATACTACAAATTATAGATTTTACTCCACAGTCCCTATACTCCGCAGAATTTGGAATATGTTGCCAAACAATTTACAAATAATTGAAAGCATAAGTGAATTTAAAAACTCTATAAAAGAGTATCTTCTAAATAAGTCTATTATTTAATTTAATTGTAAATTGGATTAAGTATTAATTATAATTCGATCCCTGATTAACCAACATATATTAAAAAGTTTTATATTATATTATATTATATTTTATTTTTCTTTATAATCTGTTTACCATGCTGATGTGCTTCAAACTTCGCCATTGCACTGTTATTATTTTTGTATATGGGCTTATAACCCGTTTGATTTAAATAAATAAATAAATAAATAATAAAGCTTAATCTCCTTTTACGTGTTATCAACCGCATGAAACACCAAATATGCACATTATGTTTTTGGATTATTACGAGATGGATTCCAGCTGAATACATACTGGTTATTAATAATGTAGATATATAATCTCGAGAGCGAAGTTCGAAGTATAATTTATAATTTTATTCTTGATAAAAACGCACGCAACGCATGCCACTTACCATAGTGAGAAAAGAAAACTTGCAGGGATTAAAAGGAAAGAAGTAAAAGAAATCGTCTATTTTTAAACTGCCACAGATACCAATATGAATTAAATAAAATCACGAGACATGAGCCACCTAATTTAATAGTGGAGGGTTTTCAAAAAAAGGAAAGGAAGAAATCTTCCAGACGAACAAGTGATTATAAAGAATTCTAGGAATAAAATATGCACATTAAATTATTTAAAAACGATTTATTTACATAAAGTTGAATTCGATACAAGCGCGCAAAGCAGATGTTTCTGGCACGGGCTTAGTTACCCGTATCCGAATCCTAATTATTTTAGCTGAGCGAGCAAAGTTCGAGTTTTCGTCTTAGTTGTATCTTCGTGTAAAGCATGAATTCCAGGCCATCCCAGCAGGAGGTGTGCAATGCAAAGTGCTGAAGTCATCTTAAATGTGGATTTAACTGCGGCACATTCCATCGCTACTACGGAGGTTGTAAATCCACCAGTCTAGAGGCGGTCATGGGGCGTATAGCTTTCCCTTTGCAGGGTATCAGCTGCGCTTGGTTGCCACACTGCAGCTGCATCTTTAGTCATGCTTTCCCGAATCCCCCAGACGCTCGCGCTCAGTATCGATTTTTCTACCTGAGCTTCGTGGCGGAAAACCGAGGAGCCAATGCTGCACTTCCCTAGTCAGAAGTAATGATGCACTCGGTGCAGTGACATCGCTGTCAATATTTTTATCGTCATGTCTTGCGCGGAGGAGGACCGCGAGTGTGGAATAGAAGACACTTTGATTGGACTTGTGTGGCTGAACATAATAAATATAGTGAATTCAGAGTGGTATATAGCCGCTCTTAAAGTTGAGGAGTTTATCAGTGAAGTGGAGAAGTCGATGGATCTACGGATGTATTACCAAAAACTCGCGTGTTCGAAACACGAGCCAATTTTCCCATTTGAGGCGGTGGGACCGATATTTCAATTCGGTTGCGTGGACGAGCAATGCTGCGAGGAATTTATGAAAAGGTTGCGCGACACGCAGTGGGAGTGGGTCGCGGAAAGTCTGACTGCATTCGAGGAGGAGTACCGAACGCGAGTTAGATGCTACGTCGAACAGATACCCGTGATCGGATACATCGCTGATTACATAATCACCTTCGGTTGTTGGGAGTTAAATGCGCCTGAAGATATATGGCGTTTCGAGTACAGACAATACGATAAAGTGTCCGTTCGAGAATTGGTGGAAAAATTTCTGGACGCCAGTTGTTTTCACTTTTCTACGCCTTTGAAGGCTTATGAAGAGGAGACAGAGGAGGAGGACGCCGACGATTTTTCGGAACGAGAAGAGGAGGAGAAGGAGGGGGAGGAGGAGGAGGAGGAAGACGTCGACAAGGACGAGATATAATATATATGTATATAAATAAAAGGTCCTTTTCAGGACCACCGAAAAAATTCACAACGTATTCAGACAAACTATTTTTTTATATTTTCAGTCTTGAAGAGCAAAAATAAATTTTCTCTCTATCAAATGTGTGGCAAAATTTATTAACTGATGTGATCACAAGTGAATAATAAATGGTGAGCAAGTGGTGAGAAAACCTAAAATAAAAACAAAAAGGTAGTTAAGTTCAAGAAATATGAATATTCCAATGGTATTATAAGTTAAAGACACTTGGAAAAACTATTTTCATTTTTTTAAATACAAATTCAGTGTACAGGATCATCTCAGTATGATTTATCAGTTTTTTTCAGTCTGGCTAGGGCGATAAGAACATCCGATAAGATTTATCTCTAGGGTTCCAGAGCTAAATTTTATCGGATTTAAGCTTGGCAGGATTAATTTTGTTCCTAAAAGTCTATGGGTCGAGTTTTTCAGATTTCGAATATTACTTAGAAATAAATTTTAAAGATGGTAATTATAACAAAAAATACGAAAAAGTTTGATACTAGCAAAAATTTCATTATAATATTGCAGAAAAAATAGTTAAAAATTAACGAAAAAATTCTTTTATATAACTAAAAAACTTAGACCATAGAGACAAAATCTGATGTAGCTTTGGAACCTTGCACAGAGAATGAAAGTGGATAAATAAAAGTTTAATGATTCCGTGGACTGAATTTGTATTTTAGGAAACTATAATAGTTTTTTTTTTAGTTTGTTTTAACATATAATAGTATTGGAATATTTATATTCATCAATTGATTATTTTTTTTCAAGTTTAAGAAAAAAAATAAAATTTTGTGTAAGGGTTAATATGACTTTTTATTGCGAGTAAAAATAGTTAGATTTTCAACATGTTTTTCCTTGAAATATTATTAATATATATTGATATCTTTAAAAACGATTTTTAAAGTATTATATTATGTAATTTAATTCATGTTTGAACGTTATTCTTACTTTGTTTCTAAAATGTTACTAGAGTGGACATTTATATCATTTATTTTCACTATAACGTTAGATTGTTATTAATTAAGGGAGGCTCGTAGCTATAAACGTCTTTTTTTTCTACTTCTTTTTTTTATTTAGGATGAAAATAATATTTAGACTTGAGCCATCTTAAAACTTGATATAGGTCCTATTTCTACTATTACTTCATGATAATAGATAAAATATTATCTCATTATCAGAGCACTGCATGTTTGTAAACAAGACACCAACAAATTTCGCAACAGCGTATACGCCAGTCAATAATTAAGCCCGAGAATAAAAGTTATAATCTTCGAATTATAATTCCAATATTCTCGAAAAGTAAAAAACATTAAAATTAAAATATATTACAATTGTAGGGTAGTTTAAGCCTACTTTGAAACGCAGTCAATTATTATAACCATTAGCTTTATCTTTGAAATATTACTCACTAAGTATATTTTTGTACTATATAAAAATTATTCAAGTAGAATCTATTAATTTTACATAATTAGAATAAATAAATTTCTAAGGAGATAAAATTTGTCAATTAAAAGCTTCGTCTGCGTCTTTGACTGAAACTAGCTACTGGGTAGCAAAATCTTGTAGCGGTTCTCCATAAAGACACAAATCGCATTTGATCGTAGTGAACAATATATTCATTCCAAAACGTTTTTATAAATTGGTGGCCCTGAAAAGGGCCGATTGTAAAATGCATAAAGAAAATTTAGGCTTTCTTTTCGGTCTTCTTGGGCAGAAGGACAGCCTGGATGTTGGGCAGAACTCCTCCCTGGGCGATGGTAACTCCAGAGAGCAGTTTGTTTAGCTCTTCGTCGTTGCGGATGGCCAGTTGGAGGTGACGCGGGATGATTCTCGTCTTCTTGTTGTCACGAGCAGCATTGCCTGCCAACTCGAGGACCTCAGCGGCCAAGTACTCCATAACGGCGGCCAGGTAGACCGGAGCACCGGCACCGACGCGCTCGGCGTAGTTTCCCTTGCGGAGCAGACGGTGGATACGACCGACTGGGAACTGGAGTCCAGCTCGGTTGGAGCGGGTCTTTGACTTACCCTTGACTTTGCCACCACCTTTGCCACGGCCAGACATGATTAATTGAGTAGTAGTGAGACTTGGTTAACGTACGAAACCAATAGAACTGATGCCTTGCATTGCTACGCACCCTCTTTTATACTTTTGGGCGGAGTTACAGCGCTCGAATGGCTGCGTTAGGTTTCGCAGTAGTGGGGAGTTTGCGCTCCGTTGGTTCGGAGCAGCTGCTCCAAAACGTATATAAGAGAGTGTTCTGAGCAATTTTACCATCATTTCATTTTCGACGTAACTCAAATATATTTTGACCATAAAAATGCCACCCAAAGCAAGCGGAAAGGCTGTGAAAAAGGCGGGCAAAGCCGTGAAGAACATCACCAAGGGAGACAAGAAGAACCGCAAGAAGAAGAGGAAGGAAAGCTACGCTATCTACATCTACAAGGTGTTAAAGCAGGTCCACCCCGACACTGGCGTCTCCAGCAAGGCCATGAGCATCATGAACAGCTTCGTCAACGACATCTTCGAGCGCATCGCCGCCGAGTCTTCCCGCCTGGCTCACTACAACAAGAGGTCCACCATCACCTCCCGGGAGATCCAGACTGCCGTCAGGCTCCTGCTCCCCGGTGAACTCGCCAAGCACGCCGTCAGCGAAGGCACAAAGGCCGTGACCAAATACACTAGTTCCAAATAAATTTGAGTTGAATATTAAATAAAAGCTGATAATCGGCCCTTTTGAGGGCCACCAAATTATAAAACGTGATATGAAACTATTTGTTTATGTTGTTTAATATTTTGGTAAATAATGATATTGATGAATTTTTTGTTAGTTTCTGTTTTATATTATTACAACAAGAAGCCCGATGAAATTTAGGCCAGGTTCCTCAGTTTTTTCCGTATTATTGCACAGTCCATTACACAGCTGCTAGTGTAGCTAATTTTGATTTTTTTTTTCGTGTACTTTCTACTTCAATAATTATTTAAAATAATTCTTCAAGTTTTAAGTAGTAATTTCATAAAAAATGAACTTCATTATAGGTTTATTTAAATCTTGGTGCTATGTGAATATAAAAAGTTATATAAAGAACTTATTTTATTGGAAGATATGAAATCATATTTGGGTACTTTTTTTTCATTTGTTCTTCAATAAATATAATTTATATATTGAGACAAATATTAAAATGAATATAGATTACCTAATCCTGTCCTAAGAATTACTGTGAGTTGTACACTAAAAAAAATTTTCGTAATACCAATTAAATATTTTGTTGAATACTCCCTATGAAGTTTTTTTGAAACATAACTAAATATTTCATTCGATGAAGCATTTATGATAATTTAACAAAACAATATTTCAAACCAACTAAATATTTTGTTGATGCGAATAAATATTTCTCAGGCAGTATTCAACAAAAGATTTAATTGGTATTACCATTGGTTTTTTCAGTGTAGCAAATACGAGTAGATTTTCTGAATGTTTATATAAAAAATAAGATTTATATCGTAAAAAATTAATTATCAATAATTCATCTCATATATATAAATAAAAAGTAACGAATTACTATAAACGTTAAAGCGACAAAAATAAATTGATTGGTTTGTTCATGCAGTAGGTATTTAAATAGCATTTAAATAGAAATCAATGATAAATCCTTTTTTTTGTTTAAGCAATAAACTGCTAAAAAAATTTATAAGTCATCAATTAGTAATAAGTTAATTCAAATAGTAATTAAAGTATTCAGATATTAATGATAATTGAAAACATAACGATTGTTAAATCTCGCAGCTTATCATTTTTTCCAACATTATACGCCATCTAAGCCGACCGCGACTTATTGAAATAATCAATTAATTATGTTTTTATGTCAGAAACATAATGCAAAACTAATTAAATTTTCAAAAAGTTTATTAAAGTTTCATTTGAATGCTACTGTTACACCAAACGGAGTTGAAAATTAATTTACTTCATAGCTGATGATAAAATGTTGGAATAATTCATGACTTTTTATCATACCTCTATTGTTTTCATTAATAATAGATGTAAAAATTGTTTTAGCGCCACTGCAAAAATTGTAAAGTAATAGTATATAAACTTCTCCTTACAAAATTTCGTTTTATGTAATTTAAAAATATTTTCGGCATTGCGACATCTGTCATTTTAATTTAATTACAAAATTAAATAATTTGAAATTAGAAGTAAAGAGAAAGATAATTAAAGTATAAGAAATTTAAGAATTAAAATGTTACGATAGAGAATCATAAATAGAAATACAAGTAAACAAAGGAATGCGAATGATTGGAAAGTCGAGAGTAAAGCAGGAAACCGATTGAATGATGCCCACAGTATTGGTTAAATTAAAAAATTATGTAATTTTGCAATCAAATTAAAATGTGGGATGTTACAGTATACAAGTTTAACAAAGGGCACAGGACAATATATATTTCAAAGTAGCATAAGACGGCATGTGCCTTGACTAATCAAAATAAATTTGAGGTGTATAGAGTAAGGATTCAAGTTTACAATTAAGCAACAAAAATATCGTTTAACTCTAGTTGCCGTGTAATATTTTCAATTTTTCCGACAATTATCACTGACAAGGAAAAATTCCTCCTCAAAAACTACAGTTATAACATCAAAATATGCTTATTCTTAAGTGCAGCCATAAGTAATAACAGATCGCTAACATCTTGCAAAAGCAATGCAGCATTTTCCAACGCTTGAATTTATTTAAAATAACTCGAATGCGAAACAACAAGCAACAATAAGCGAATCAAATCGAGCCATTATTGATCGATTACAATTCGCGGGTCTCTCTTCGAGGTCCGCGCTCAGGTAATAAAACCGTTTGGTCCTACCACCGCCAGGCACACTCTCAATCGCACCTTTACAGGAGTAACTACGAGAATTACCTCAAATCAGATTCACAATGAGCGACGCAGTAGTAGCAGCACCGGCGGTACCAGCGAAGTCCGGAGATACCAAGAAGCCAGCGGCGAAGCCGACACATCCTCCGGCCTCGGCGATGGTGAACGCAGCCATCGGCGCACTTAATGACAAGAAGGGATCTTCCCTTCGAGCCATCAAGAAGTACATCGCCGTGACTTACTTGGTCGATCCGGACAAGCAGTCGACCTTCATCAAGAAGTACTTGAAGGCCGCGATAGAAAATAAAAGCATCGTACAGACCAAAGGTACCGGTGCAGCTGGCAGATTTAAGATTGCCGCCAAAGCCGAGGGCCAGAAGAAAAAGGTAGCGAAGAAGCCCGCGGCGGAGAAGAAAGTTACGGCGAAAAAATCAACAGCCAGCAAGATCAAGCCTGCGGCAAAGAAGGATGCCGCAGCTAAGAAGACAGCCAAGAAGCCCGCAGCTGCAGCAAAACCCAAGGTTGAGAAGGCAACAAAAGCTCCATCGAAGGCCAAGAAGAGTGGAAAGGCCCCTGCTGCTAAGCCCAGAACACCTAAGCCCAAGAAGGCGACTGCGCCCAAAGCTAAGCCCGCTAAGAATTAAAGGAACGGCATTTCTATAATCGGCCCTTTTCAGAGCCTATGACAACCTCGATATAACCAATCGGCCCTTTTCAGGGCCAATCAATATTATTTAACGTATTACAAACTTTGCTTCACTCTTCAATATTGCAATATATTATATACATTAAAAAGTTCGATGACAATCCCCCGAGTTTTTTAGTATGATGAACATTAAGGTGAATGTCCCAATTTCTACTCACTTAAGCCCTATTTCTACTCACATAGTCTTGCTTCTGTAATAGGTGTTGTATTTACTTCATAATCTTATAATTAGTTCTTTTTAATTGATTAAATATGTCTGCAAATATTTGAATAATTTAGAAATACGTTTGATATTTGTAATAACATAAAAAAGATTAAATGAGTAGAAATAGGGACGTGAGTAGAAATTGGGACATTCACCTTACATATAATTTAAATAACTTTGATTCGTTATATATGGTTGAGAAATCTTCTATATTTATTAATACAAATACAAAGAGTTTTCGGAGCTAGAAGATAGCATGGTAAATCAAAATCACACTGTAGCCTCTATTTATGCTCCAGCTCGTTGCTAATCAGCGTCGGAGGTCTACGATGTGTTTGTAAACAAAGCACATGTAATATCTAACAGGTGTTTGCGTCGCAACCAACCGATACTTGTGCTCGAAACCCGGAAAATCTGGATTACGAGCGCATCGCTCTGTCGACGGAGCCACCATAAATATTATTTCGTTTCGATTCAATTAAAAATTATTTTTGTGCAAAATAATTCCTTCATCCCTTCAGAATTATTGTATTTTATCAACCATGATCAAGAAAATATGATATAAATATTGTTTGACACTAATTTTATTAGTCAATGTCAACAATCGCAAATTAATTATTGCTAGTTGATTAATTATAATTAGCTTATGAAAATTATTTAACTAATGGTTTCTGGTTCTAAAATTATCTGGAGTGATTGTCACTATATCAGAATTAGATATAATTAAAAAATTAGATATAATTGAAAAATGAAATCTAGTAAATATTTTACAATACGAAAGTTGGTACGTTTGAATATTTTATGGCCCTGAAAAGGGCCGATTGTTTTTTTTTTTTTTTTTTT